>CABFWB010001940.1:72783-94897 GCA_902151455.1 Timema bartmani
AACATGATTTGAACACGATGAAATGTTAGTTAGTCTGAACAATGAAATAAACCAGCTTTAAGTTACATTTACACTATGTAACAAATTTAAAACTTTGTGTTTCATAACCATGTTTTACAACTTGTTATAAAATCAAATGAAACATGTTTAAAAAAAATGTTATGTTTTATAAAAAGTTATACGTTCCACGTCAAGTATTGATATATATTAAATAACAATGTGTAACTTTTGTTTTTTTAATATGTTGCACCTGTTATGTAACAAGTCGACTAAACTGTTCTTTCCCTGGAATAACATCCCTAAGAGGTGACTTGGTGGTCTAGGGGTAAGGTGTCGAACTTCTGCGATGGGGGTCTGGGGTTCAATCCTTTGGTCCCAGCACAGATTTATCTGATTGCCAAACCCTTCCTTCACCTCTGACAAGACGTGTATTAATCACAACTTGTGAATGTGTGGAATGCCAGGCCTCCACCGTGGTTCGGATCCCACGTTAAACTGTAGGTCCTCAATTTCATATCACCTTCACCCTACCATTACACATTAGCGTAAGTGCGTATGAACCGAACGGGTAGTAAGACGCGGTGCTAATAATAATAATAATAATAATAATAATAATAATAATAATAATAATATAATAATAACATCCCTAAGACTGGACACACACAAAATGCAACATTTTGTTTCGCGACAAGACATTTTGTCGCAACGTGCTGCAGACGTCTCGATTGCCATAATATCCAATGAAGCGTCGCGCACTGCTTGCGACATTGTCGCGTGGCACCTTTCGACAAAAAGCGACGCTCCTTTCATTCATGTCTCGCGACAAAAACATGAAATACACTTTGAACTGCGTACGTGTCAGGCCCCGAATAGAATGTGGATTTTCAGCCATGTTTTCATTTAAATAATTTTGAAAAGTGAGTTCCACTACAAAGATATTGTCTTTTTTTGATTTATTGGATGAACCCAAAATTATTTTTTCTGGTTTCACGTCAACCAGCTGTGTGAATTGACATAAAATAATGGCTACGTCTGCTTTCTCATTAGCCATTATAGTCAATCAACTGCACAAATTAACTTTTTTTTTTAAGAACCAACTAAACGCTGCACTCAACAATTTGATGGCTCTATTACAAATGGCGGGAAATATAACAATATTATAACTTATTGTGAGTCAAAATGTCTCACCAACTGCAACGTGGTGTGACATTTTGCCTCGAAACAAATTGTCGCGACAGTCATATGTTGCATTTGGTTGTGCGGTCAGCCTTAAAGAATTGTTTTTCCTCTCTCTCTCTATTCGATTGTCAATCAAATGAATTACGTACTCAGAGTCCTGGCTTGTCATCCGAACAGAGTTCCTAAAACTGACATAATTTCTGAGTTTCCCAGGCAACAGGTCATGGTCATCAGTTCAAAGATAGGTCAAAAGGTCATTCGCACAGTATTTAGCTCTCGCAAGTAGAGATGGTCGAACTCAAAACAGTATTTTTACCCTGTTTTTGCACAAAACTAGACAAACCACGACTGCAAGGAGAATATCCTCCCCAGACGACATAATACAAAATAAATAAAACAAGTTGTAATTTTGATGGATTAAAAGGCAAAGCTATTATTTTTGTTAGTTATGGTTATAGCCGTATCTATATATAGTATTCTTTAAATTGAAAAATGACACCTGGACACAGGAATCGAATCCGTTAAGACAGTTTAGAGTTGTTTTGGTCAATGGCTTGTATGACAAATGTTACACAACACTCAAATGTAGCATGCTACAAAATATTTTTTTGCAATTTTTTGTTACATAGTGTAAATGGACATTTATGCTAGCACAAAAATCGTTTGAATAACTCTTCTCGTAGATCCCAAGTGTTGAAAAAATTATAATATCTAAATATTATTTTTAATTTATCATATAGATAAAGTATTGTATTTGTGAAGTGATTCGACCTTGAAATTAAAATGTATTTTGAAGTTAATGTGCCCACAATCTAAAAATATAAAGTTAGTTTTAAAATTCTCTCTATCCATATATATGTCTTACCGTCCCTCCGTTTGCAAATGGGCCTACAGACGAAACTATTCAATAAATGTCATTCAAATTTGATCTCCATATAAAATATGGTCATATATTGAGGATAAATTGTGATTTTGATTATATTCCTAAAGTTAAGTATGGCTTACTTATGAAAATGGCTTTGAAAATTTTGCTAAAGATTGGTATCTGGAAAGTGTTTTACATGATAAATAATAATGTATGCTCATTAAAAAAAAATTTTAGTCTATTTTACTGATAGCTGGGTTTTGAATGTTAAAGGATTTTTAAAGACACAAGGCAAATTTTGTTCACAGTTTATATATGAAGAGTGCTTCATATAATTATCAAAAAATATTTATATTTTTATGATGAAAACTTATTAAGGCCCTTGGCCCTATCGAGTGCAAGTCTAAAACCTATTTTGTCGGATGGTGGGCGGGAGGGTGAAAGGCTTGGCGTGGCTTCAAAACCGACCAAAGTATCCTTCCACGCTAACAATAACATATGGATCATGGAAACCGTAGATGGCGCTAGCTACCGGACAGGTCTTGCGGAAAAATCATACGTTTGGAAATGTCAGTTTTCTCTAGAACGAGTGAAAGTTTTATGTTATTATTTTCAACACCCCTTCTAAGATGATGTATCAATGTTTATTAATTCTTACATTTTCTTATTTTTTGTTATGAATCCAGCAGTTTTCTATTGAAAAATAACAATTTTATTGATCACTGTTAAAATTATAGATGAAGTGTGTATATAAAAAGTATAACTTAATCAACGTGCTTTTATTCTTGAACAAGTCGTTTCCGAAAATAAAATTTCAAAACAATAAAAATTCTTGAAGGTAACCATTTGTTCCTATGGCTCTGCATTTCCACGCCAAATTAAAAGGGCCAATCGCCTTAAGAAGTATTTTGGTGTTGACCGATTTTCTAAATCTTTGTTCGAAACAATTAAACGATGTATGAGAATGTATACGTACTATTGTGTGGTACCATTTATTTTTAGTAATTTGAGTTTCAGATTAGATTAATTATATCAAAAGTTGTCCATGTCCAGCTAGACTCAGGGGTGGATTGAAGCTAATATATATAGCCTACAAGGCCAGATAAAAATTGTCATCTCAGGCTACTAAGGCTGTTTCTATCCTTATTCAAAGAAACATACCCATACCCATCCTTATTCATAGAGACATGTGTACATTCTGATGTTAGTAGTTCTTTGAGCAAGAGACCTTTATCCCTCCATTTTTTTTTAGAACCGCGTCTTACTACCCATTCGGGTTACACGTATATATACTAAATACATTAATGTGTTAGGAATTAGGAAGGCCTAATTTAGAATAAATGCCCCCGCATTTGCGTGAAGGGATAGTGGAAAATAATTTAAGAAAAATATATCTTCAGTGAACCCAACCGAGATTGATCCCCAATCTCCTCGTCTTCGGCAGTCTAGTCCAACACGAGATTAACGCGTTTGACCACGTGGCCACCGAATCAGGTCCCTCCATGTTCTTATCGTTATTAGTGTTAATATTTATCTTTTGATTTCAATTTTGAAATATTTCTCATGATTTCTATTTGGATTTGAAGACGAGATTTATCCTAGTTGATAAAGTCAGACAGAAAACATAATGATTACTATATTCAGTAATACAGTATATTCAGAGAGAAAGTAATCACTGTCCACTTGATTTAAGACGTTAGTCTCACAATAGGCTATCTGTTGAATTTTTTAAATATGCCTTAATTACTCGATCGATTGCTAAGAATGTTAGATAATTCAAATCACTTGAGATGGGCTACTAAATGAAAAATATTTTGAGTAGACACCATATCAAAACAGATAACCCGATTAAAAAACTATATGCATACATCGTCCGGTGTATATTCAAGGAATGTCCTTGCAAAACTTAGTTAAAATTGGTCCACACATTTGACAGTTTTCGCGGGACAGGCAGACTGATTTTGGAGTGGCCCCCATTTATCCAGGAATAACCATGTGCATACATTGTACAGACAAGGTTCAAAAAATGTCCATGACAAATTTGATTAAAATTTGTCCATACAATTGAGTGTTATCACGTAACAAAGATCCAGACAGACAAAAAAAATATATCAAATGTTCAATCTAAAACAAAACCTCATTTCATTCGGTAAACTAAATATTATAGTTTCATAAATTTTGGTAGTTTTTAAGTGAATAAATGATTTAAAAAAACTAAACTATATAAATAAAGAACAGCACTTCACTAGTTGGAAAAGGACCGAAAGGGAGGCCAATAAAGAGATGGGAGGAGCAGATATCAGAGCATGTGCAAGCGAGAGGAGAAGAATGGGAGCAATTAAAGGAGGATTAAAAGTCGAAGGATAGAAGGAGATGGAAGCATTTTACTAAACTGACCCGGCCACAAGCTGGAAACAGTTTATGATGATTTTAATGATGAAGTGGCCACTTAATAAACTGTTTAAGAGTCAAAACTAAATTTCAAACGCGCTTTATTTTGGTAAATATTTGTAAATATTTTAAACTTATACATGATAATAATCTATAGTAGTACATTTCTGCACACCCTATAGGCCAACTTGTGAACAAGTAAACCACTGAAGACAAAATGTCTCTTGAATTATCTTTGGGAGGAAACTTCGGTGGGACCCCGCAGTTATGCAAACTAATCAGAGATAAGTTTGTGTGTGTGTGTGTGTGTGTGTGTGTGTGTGATGTCGCATGGATGACGAAAACATGGTTTCTGTCTTAATCTCATCAAACATTCAAGAGCTCCGCCTACAATCCGAATCCCCAACAACCCCTATCCTTCCCCCTTCACCCCCCAGTGAAAATCCATTCCTATCCTCTTGACATTCGCACGACTCTGCTCGGAGATTTGCGGAAGATCCGCAAGGGATGCGCGGGTACATGGTGTGATAAGGGGTTAAGAGAGTTTGGGGGTAGGTGGGGGAAGGGGTACGTAGGTATGGCTAGAGTGAAACAGAAATATGATGCCTAAGGGCCAAACTTTGTCTCAACCTCAACTTGAAATACACTTGTTGTTTATCTGGCTGTGCGCTCGACTTAAGATGGGGTGCTAGTGAGCGTGAGTTTAGGGCAGCATTTTCGAAGTTTTTATAGCATAAACATTTTTGGCCAAAATAAATAAAATATTTCTTCTATAGAAACATAGAGTTTAGTTTTACGCACATGCTCATATCAACAGTTCTTTAATATCTGTCAAGGGTGTCCTGGAATTTAGTGACAACTTTTTCTCTGCATTTAAAAAGTTTGTCACCAAATGCCGCTATGCTCATGAGAGATATTCAAGAACTCTTGAGATTAGCATGTGCAGAAAGCTAAACTCTATGTTTCTATAGAAGAAATATTTGATCTATTTTTGCCAAAAAATGTTTATGCTATAAAAACTGCAAAATTAATGCACTAAACTGGCGCTCACTAACACCCCACCTTAAGAAATGCCTCAACTACTTTAGAATGGTATAATAAACAGGAGATGACATTTTAATAGAAAGGACCTTATATAAAATACAATCAGATTTTATGGAGACCAACATTGATAACCTTTGACCATATGATTGTTATTTTATAGTTATTGATAATATATATCCAAACTAACAGCTGCAGATCACATTACTTGACGTATGAATACGTGAAAGTAGAACAAGAAACTTTTCTAGCTGTCAGAAATATATTACATTGCGCGTCTGGGTAACATCAATCGTAGCCCAGTAGTGGAAAGATTAGCGAGTACTAATGTACCTTTGCTCAGGGGACGCCCAAATATCCTTTCTGTTGGGGGCTCTTTCCATGTCCCGACGAGATGATTGTGATGATGATGATGATGATAGTGAGTATGATGGTGTGGAACCAGTAGAAACACTTAAGCCTAACCAACCAAACCCTGGTCACCATCGGGCTGATTCCCCTTTTGTGAAAAATACCCAAAGTACCAGCCGGGAATCAAACCCGGGACCCCCAGACTCGTAACCAGGTGTCAGATAAGGCACTTTCTATTAAAGTTTGACTGTGGGTAAGGTCTGAAAGAGGTATGCCAAAGATTTCCTGAAAAACGATTGAGTTTCATTAGTCATAGAATATTTTTTGATAGAGATAAATTCGATTGGAAATCAGGAATACAGTCGGGCGATGCATTACATTACTCGCTCAGTAAGTTGTTGACATTCTGCTTGCTTTCAAGGAATATCAATCTCAGGATATACAAAACAATAATTTTACTTGTTGTTCTTTATGGGTGTGGAACGTGGTCTCTTACCTTACATGACGAAAACCATTTTAGGGTATTTGAAAACAAGAAGGATGTGGATTAGGTTACATGATGATGAGTTACATACCCTGTACTCATCACAAGACATTGTTAGGATAATCAAGTCTTGTAAACTACGATGGTCAACACATGCAGTGCGAATGGGGGAGACTCTAGTGTCTTGTTCAGGGCACTGACTGGTAAACCCAATGGGAAGAGACCATTGGAAAGACCTAGACGTAGATGGGAGGATAACATTACATGGATACACTGGATAGAACTAGCTCAAGATAAAGATAGATGTAATGAGGTGGACTGGATTGAATTAGCTAAAGATAGGGAGGGACAAGTGGCGTATATTTGTAAGTGGGTCGATGAACTTTAGAGTTTCTAGTGCCATATAGTAGGTTGATAAACAAATGAAGGTAGATTATGACGTAATGTCATGGACTTTGTTTTAAGCCTTTCTTTCTCTCTGTCACTGCTTTGCTCAGCCTACCAATACAGATTTTTCAGAATTTAGAACCACTTTTTATAATAACTAGGAGTGATTTTTTTTTTTTTAATTTCCAATTTTTTGAAAATGGTTTTAACAATTTTGTTTGAAATGATACTCTAGGACGAATAATATCACATTTTTTTTTAGTCCTTTTTTTTTATAAATATATGAAAGGAGTGCATTGGTTAATCTATGGCCCACCCCCCCAAAAAAAGTTAACGTGGCCGATGAAAGTTTGGGAAGCACTGAGCCAAACAACTATTTTTATAATCAAATATTTTGAGTCTGTGCACTAAAAGACAATTTAAAAAGTTTTTATTTATCAATCAATTTAAAATTAAGTCCTACCGATAACATTGTCTGGAACAATGCTTTAAGTTACAATATTACGACACAATTTTCATCCTCACAGGTGTTCCTTTTATTAGACTTAAAAAAAAAGAACACATAAACATTTTAATTATTTGTATTTACTTAAGGAATTTAACGTACACTTTCTGAACCAACTGATTACATCAGTACACGAATTAACTAACTTAAATTTAGAACAGACACAACACCCAGACCCCAGCCATTAATTCATCATTGCGAAAGGGGAAACCCATATTTCACCAACAATAAGATTTCCGGCCATACCGGGAATAGAACCGAGGACCTTTAGCTTGGTAGAAGCACATGCAAAGTTTGTGTCAATATTAACATAAGATAAAATACAATTTAACATTAATAAAAAACTACAACTGTGGACACGTGGACGGAACCTCAGACTCATTTACTATAGTTTCTGGTTAGGTGAAGGTCAGGGATCAAATACCGGCTGGGTGTAACTAATCAGGGTGGTTTTTCTTTAATTGTTTCCCATTATTCCTTCATACAACTTCAGAAAAATTTCCTGTGAATTTTACCTCCCTCATTCCTACCCTATTATTGTAATTAAAATGCAAATAGACTGGACGTGGTTTAAAAAAAATACACTAAGAAATGATAAAATCAGAGGTAGCTGGTGAAGTCGTACTGGTTGACTTTTTTTTTTTAGTACCGCATCTTATTACCCACGCGTGCTATAAGCTTATATCCCAATTACTTTAATGGTTTTAAGGATTAGGATGGTCATATTTAAAGGAAGTTTACCCAAATTTGCGTGGAGGTAGAGGGGAAAACCATTTTGGAAAAACTCCCTCGGTACACCCGACTGAGACTCGAACCTCGATATTCCCTTCATCGGCTGTCTAGTCTACTAAGAGGGTAGAGCGTTGGACCACGCGTACACTGAAGCAGGTCATTATTATTATTATTATTATTATTATTAATAGAATCGCGTCTTACTACCCATTCGGGTTGTACGCAATTACGATAATGTGTAATGGTAGGGTGATTGTGAGATGAAATGGAGGACCTACAGTTTAACGTGGGATCCGAACCACGGTGGAGGCCTGGAATTCCTCACATTCACAAGTTGTGATTAATACACGTCTTGTCAGAGGTGAAGGAAGGGTTTGGGCAATCAGATAAATCTGTGCCGGGACCGAGGATTGAACCCCGGACCCTCAGCACAGAGGTCTGACACCTTACCCCTAGACCACCAGGTCACCTTCAGGTCCTTATTACTAACTAACGCTAAAATATGTCTTAAACCACCATTGTTAAATTGTTGAAGGCCTTAGAAAAACCGTCCTAATATTGGTTTGTATGTTTTTGGCAGATATGCTTTGAGTAATTTGAAAGAAAGCCTATATAATATTTAAATCACATTTAGCTAACACCTTAAATCTTTTTATTATCACTGCGTCTTAATACCTGTTCAGGCTATAAGCATATGTGATAATTATAATAATTACGGTAAGGATGAGAAGTTACGCATTTTAGAAGTGGTGTATCCACATTTGCGTGGAAGGAAATAAATAAATAATTTAGGAAAAATCACCCTCAGTAGACCTGACTGGAATTCAAACACCGATCTCACCTTCATCAGCAGGCCAGTCTAACACAAGAGTGACACCTTAAACCATTCGGCCACTGGATCGGGTAACCTAAAACTCAAATAAAAAACATTCACTGCGTATTACTACCCGTTCGAGCTTTATGTATACGATGAATTAGGCCTACTCTAACGGAGGCTATAATGAGGAAGGTAGAGATTGAGAGCAAATGTACTCGCGTGGATGAAGAGTGAGAAACAATTTAGGTAAAAATTTATATCAGTACACCCAGCGACCGGGATTAAAACCCAGACCTCCACATCGTTGGAAATCCAGACTAAATGAACTTGTTATTTACAGGCCGTCTCTTCAGGCTAGTACTGGTCCATTTAATTAGGATACACGCTTTTTTATTCAAATAGTATTCATAACTTTGCCATCGCGATAACTTATGGTTTAAAAGTAACATTTCGTCGACGGATACATAATCTTATTTTACCTCTCCACTGACATATATTTCCCGAAATGTTCTCAAAAGTAAACTGAATCCATTACAAAGTGAAACCGTGGCAGTAAATTAAGGTCGGTAGGATGTCGAGAAGCGAGACTCTTCCCTGATGTTAATGTGAGATTATACGAAGAGACGAAATATGGCTCTAGAATCACGCTCAGACCTTAATTTAATTACCGAGGCCGAGAATCAGGTTGAGCAGTCATAGGAAAGAGACAGAGGATTATGTGTGTTGTACGTTTCAGTTGATATTAATACAAAAGTTGACACGTCCATTAAGTCCACCCCCCTTCCCCACGACACCTCACACACACACACTTTTTTAAAGTTCATGTTTTAATCTCTCATATCAAGAGAAAGTATTTTACTCGTGAATCGTGAAAAAAAAAAATCATGTATGTGCTATTAATATCTTCATATAAATTCTGTTTTCAACGAGCTTGATACCTATTTTTATTAATTTAAATTAATTTAAATTACTTGAAAAATGGCACCTGGACATGGAAATCGAACCCAAAACCTTTTGACTATACCACAGAGCTATTCAGGGTTCATCCCTAACTCAGGGTCATTCTTCACTCATAGTTTAAAGCTGAGTCTCTGATGAACGTGTGTGGAATCGTCAGCTACATATGAACGAAAAATATCATCGCGAGCTATTAGATACTACATATAATTCATTCACGACCTTAATTTATTTGGATGGCAGCTCAAAAATTTACTTGAAATAGTTCCTAATATATCCCTACACCAACAGCTGACATCTGTCACTTTGGATGACTGTAATGAAAACATATGGTAATGTATGAATGTGATAGTTAACCACAGTAATTTATACCAATATTATTTATGTATTTATTTGAGGTCGGGCACAAAGCTTATTTATCGTTTCATTCCACTTGAAAAAAATTATTATTCAAAGCACTTTCTCAAAAGGTCTAACGAACGTAGCTTCAAAATGGCGACCGACGAATTTAAACCATGTGATTGAATATGACGGAAACAAGTTCTTTACAATGATGCATCCACGCATTGGATGAAAATATTTTATTCAGTTAAATATTTCGAAATACGATAAAATAATCATAAAATCATTTATAATATATAAAAAAATTAACAAATATTTTCTCTTTTCCAAGTAAATACGATGCCTGTATTAATGTATGCACTATATTACACATAGACAATAACGTTCCAAAACGAAGAATAAGTACTTTTAATTATGTTTAAAACATTGTTTCGGGTTGGATAAAAAGAAAGTATTAAAGTAATGTAATAGTATGAAAAAATTTAAGCTTACGTTATTTTAAATGTAAAATATAACAGTTAACTAAAAAAAAAATTACATTTACAGCAAAACAGCGATATTTTACAAGTGTTGGCAACCCAAAACCTAAACATATGATTTTTTAACTGTCAACCAGGTAAAAACTTATCATGAACAGACTCTACATCTGCTACTCGGGATGGCTGTTATGCTGACAAGTATTCAATACAATATTGTAATTAAAGTGAATTTCAATTAATATCAACACACAGGCTGCAAATCATTGTAATTACAGCACTGTCCATGTCTAGGTATAATTTTTAACTGATTTAAATTAATTGAAATGTGGTACCATCCGTACGGACAGTATTAACATATTTAATTTACCTCGGGGAGAAAGTATTGTGATCGGCAAAAAAATTGAACTCGAAATTTTGATAAATGTCTACATCTCATGACCCCCTGAAGCAAAAAAAAAGTAGTTTCCCTAATGCCGTCTGTCTGTCTGTCTGTCTGAACGTCTACCGATTTGACTAAAGTTTGGTATCTGGGATTTCCATAAGGTCCTTTGGATGAGGTTTATGGAATTAGACATCCAACCCTAAAATTAAGCGTAGTTTACTGAGGGGAAAAAAGATAAAAATCGATTTTCTCCAAATTTGCTTCAACGATCTTGATTAAATTTTATATCTAGACACTGTTTATTATTATAAACAAGATGGCAGTTCTCATTTTTTTATTAAAATGACTTTGAGGGTTCTTTACATGAGGAAAATTTTCTTATTGTTATCATGTTTCCTCAACTATTTGAGATACAAAATAATTATTATTGTAAAGTTGTAGTACTATTAAAGATATACATCTTTTATTTGAAATATATTTTTATAAAAACCAATAATTTCTTAGCTATAAGTAAATATATATATATATACTTATTAATTCAGGTCTTTGAAAATGAATTTGATTCTTATACTCTTTGGAAGACAAAGATGTTTCTCTTTTCTCAATTTTTCTGTAACAGTGTTCCTAATTCCTAATCCCATAGAGTATATGGGTAACAGTGTATATTATTTAATTTATGATCTTTGCTGTAGTGTTTCTACAAACAATGTGTTCCACAAATCCTGCGGGGTTTTAGTAAATGTCTATTTTAAGATAAAATCGAGAGAAATTCTGTGCGAAGCGCCGTGCCATTTATTTTAGATAACTATGCGCCTGATATGCATTTTATGAATAATTTTTTTTTTTTTGTGCTTGCTAAAATATATATGTTTCATACCTGTATTAAATGTTTATTTTTTTTTTATAGATGCATTAAGTAGCATATCTACTCAACTAAATAAATGTCTAGTCCCAATCATCATGGCAAATCAGGGACAGTAATATGGGTATTTGTTTACCTTCATGTTATTTACTGACCACGTCTAAGAGCCAACCCAACAATTTTTCAACCTTCCGCCCCCTTCTTAAAAAAAAAAAATGATGAAAAAAAAAATCAACGTGACTTCTAAAAAAAGTTGTTGTCTTCTTCACTCTTAATTGGTAGTTCGTTNTGGGTAAGGGGAGAAAGGGGGATTTCCGGGTCTAATATTATAACTTGGCGTATTGAAATTAGTTTCTCCTAAATGTTTCTCTAATCTACTTCCACGTAAACGCAGGTGTAATACATTTTAACTCTCTCTTCTCTGCCATTTTATGGTGAATACGTTATTATTAAATAAATAAATGATAAGAGTGAATTAAAAATATAACAATACAAACCAACGTGTATTTCTAGATGGGGTAAAAACCCACGTTGGAAAAAAAAACTTCCAAGTGACCCCGAATGGGGATCGATCCCCAATTCTGTTAAGTAATATTCAAGAACGAAACGATCTAACTCTACCAGTTTGTCAACGACTTTAATTAAGTTTCGTCGTTTATGGGCCTCTTCCCTTGTTTATGAGTTACTTATGGTATAATGGCCGTTGAACTAAAGGTCCCTGGCTCGATTCATACCGGGGAATTTTTCCTCGAAAGCTGAGTAATTCCCATGCTCAAAAGGGTTTGGTTAGTTAGGCTTAAGTTAGGTGGAAGATCTTCATTGTCTTCACCCCTTCATATTCACTATCGTCATCACTTCATCTCATCGGGACATGGAAAGAGCCTCCACGGAAAGGACGTAGGATTAGTACATTTGGGCGTCCCCTGGGCAACGATACAGTTGCATTATTTATGTTAGTACTGGCTAATATTTCCACAACTGAGCTACAAATTTATGTGGCCCAGACACTATTATTACTACTATTATTATTATTATTATTATTATTATTATTTGTTACTTACTTTACTGCAAGTCTTTTAAATATGTCACTGGTAGAGGAGAGAGATGAAAACGTTTACCCTGAAAGGGACCAATGGAAACCTTAAAAAAGTAACACTATGGCGTAGCTTATAAGATAATGTCATCGTGTATCAAACTGATGTAAGACCTCTATACTAGAAACATTTAAGGTTAAACGGGTTGTACAATCCACTTTTCAATGTAAGACAATTACCTAAAAGCTATAAGTAAAATTATTACATCCACTTTCACGCGTTCATAATTTTAAGTCCGTCAGCTATAAATATTAAGTTTTTATATATTTAATACATATCGATAAAATAATATTATAGTCCTACAATTGCGTTTTGTTAAATATAAGAAAATGTTATCAATGTTGGTTGTAAAACAATAGTTTTAAATTTTCTTTACTGTTCTTCCAACCAAAATCAGGGTATATGTACAGCAGCAGACATCCCGTCCCGCCAGATGGTATTTACCTCCATTATTGTTCGTGCGTTCTTTATAGATTGATTTTGACATGATTTACTTTTTCATATTTACTAATATTACTCTAAATTTTGTATTTAATGTCACCGAAATATGTCGATAAAAGGTGTAACCAAAATATTTACTACGCTTCACTTTATACCTCCCGCCCCCTTCCCCTTTCATACCACAAAATTTTACTCTAATAAAGTTCAAAACGAGGGTCAGACTGAATTAAATGTCTGGCCTGATAAATATTATGAAGTTTTGAAACCACTTCGCTAATTTTTTATCACCGCGTCTTACTACCCATTCGAGTTCTACGCTTACCAACGTTGAAAGAGTGTGAATATACACTTTCGAAAATTTAACACAAATGATTTATTCATTTATACATAAGTTAAAATAGGATAAAGCCCACTTCAGTTGCCGAATAATGTAAGGCGTCACACTAATGTTAGACTGGAATGCTGCTTACGATGAGATCAGGGTTCGAATCTCAGTCTGGTCTATTGAGGTTGATTTTTTTTCTAAACGCTTTCCTCTCCCCTTCCAATGCAAATGCAGGTACATTACCACTAAAAGTCTTCTTTCTTCATCCCTACTCCATTATAGTAACTATAGTCATATATTCGTATAAACTGAACAGGTAGTAAGACGTGGGGGTAGCAAAATATATATATATGGAGACGGCGTCATCTGCGTTAGGGTTTGGAAGATGCACACTCTTCCAAAGTTGGTAAGCCTGCAGGAAGACAACACAACCCTGCCGATGTGTACTAGATTAGATTCGCAAGATTGCCTCAACTTCCCCTCGAACCGTGTCACGTCAGACTTCTGTAAATTTATCTGTGTTTAGAGACTGTCTAACATAAGAGTTGGAGAAGAAGGTGGGTTTGCTTTACTGCAACTTCCTCGAAGGACCAGAAGGATGGGGGGATATCTTTCTTGTCTATTTTTAAACAAAAGGTTTGGAGAAAACACCTTTTACAACTCGCTCACTGAGAGTAATTACTATAAACATTATTATATGAAGATTGATATGTAAATTAACCCACTTCGGTGGAAGAATGGTATCAGTCGTCATTCTCAAAATAGACTGGACAGCCGATGAAAGGGAGATTAGGGTTCGAAAACCCGTTAGGTGTACTGGGTTTTTTCTATCTAAATCTTTTTACCACTCTCAATCCACACAAATGCGGACATACTTCCTCTAAATTCAAATGATCTCATCCCTCATACCTTTACCGTAATTAGTATAAATGCGAATTATCCGAATGGGTAGTAAGATGTAGTAAATTTACTAAAAATAAATTACATTCAAATCCTTTTTTTCTTGTAAATTCGTCTTACTATCCGTTTGAACTATACGCATATTTATAAAATTTGCGTTAATGTGTTAGGGATGAGAAAGCTTTAATTTAGAGGAAGTGTACCCAAATTTACGTGAAGGAAGAGGGACTAACCGTTCAGGAAAATTCACCCTCAGTACACCCTACTGGGATTCGAACCCCGATATTACCGTCATCAGAAGTCCAGTCTATTGCGAGAGTGACACTCTAATCCAGAGCTATTCATTAGCTAGCCATACGCTTCGGTGGCCGCGTGGTCTAACGCGCTACTCTCGTGATAGACTAGACTGCCGATGACGGGGAGATCGAGGTTTTAATCTTCAGTCGGGTGTATTTTTGGTGGTTTTTCCACGTCGGTTTTCCACTCTCCTTCCACGCAAAAGCAGGTACATTTCCTCTAGATAATGCCTTCCTAATCCCTAACACAATAGGCATAATTAGTACATAAGCGTAGAACTCGAATGGGTAGTAAGACGCGGTGATAAAAAATTAGCGAAGTGGTTTCAAAACTTCATAATATTTATCAGGCCAGACATTTAATTCAGTCTGACCCTCGTTTTGAACTTTATTAGAGTAAAATTTTGTGGTATGAAAGGGGAAGGGGGCGGGAGGTATAAAGTGAAGCGTAGTAAATATTTTGGTTACACCTTTTATCGACATATTTCGGTGACATTAAATACAAAATTTAGAGTAATATTAGTAAATATGAAAAAGTAAATCATGTCAAAATCAATCTATAAAGAACGCACGAACAATAATGGAGGTAAATACCATCTGGCGGGACGGGATGTCTGCTGCTGTACATATACCCTGATTTTGGTTGGAAGAACAGTAAAGAAAATTTAAAACTATTGTTTTACAATAAGCGTAGAACTCGAATGGGTAGTAAGACGCGGTGATAAAAAATTAGCGAAGTGGTTTCAAAACTTCATAATATTTATCAGGCCAGACATTTAATTCAGTCTGACCCTCGTTTTGAACTTTATTAGAGTAAAATTTTGTGGTATGAAAGGGGAAGGGGGCGGGAGGTATAAAGTGAAGCGTAGTAAATATTTTGGTTACACCTTTTATCGACATATTTCGGTGACATTAAATACAAAATTTAGAGTAATATTAGTAAATATGAAAAAGTAAATCATGTCAAAATCAATCTATAAAGAACGCACGAACAATAATGGAGGTAAATACCATCTGGCGGGACGGGATGTCTGCTGCTGTACATATACCCTGATTTTGGTTGGAAGAACAGTAAAGAAAATTTAAAACTATTGTTTTACAACCAACATTGATAACATTTTCTTATATTTAACAAAACGCAATTGTAGGACTATAATATTATTTTATCGATATGTATTAAATATATAAAAACTTAATATTTATAGCTGACGGACTTAAAATTATGAACGCGTGAAAGTGGATGTAATAATTTTACTTATAGCTTTTAGGTAATTGTCTTACATTGAAAAGTGGATTGTACAACCCGTTTAACCTTAAATGTTTCTAGTATAGAGGTCTTACATCAGTTTGATACACGATGACATTATCTTATAAGCTACGCCATAGTGTTACTTTTTTAAGGTTTCCATTGGTCCCTTTCAGGGTAAACGTTTTCATCTCTCTCCTCTACCAGTGACATATTTAAAAGACTTGCAGTAAAGTAAGTAACAAATAATAATAATAATAATAATAATAATAATAGTAGTAATAATAGTGTCTGGGCCACATAAATTTGTAGCTCAGTTGTGGAAATATTAGCCAGTACTAACATAAATAATGCAACTGTATCGTTGCCCAGGGGACGCCCAAATGTACTAATCCTACGTCCTTTCCGTGGAGGCTCTTTCCATGTCCCGATGAGATGAAGTGATGACGATAGTGAATATGAAGGGGTGAAGACAATGAAGATCTTCCACCTAACTTAAGCCTAACTAACCAAACCCTTTTGAGCATGGGAATTACTCAGCTTTCGAGGAAAAATTCCCCGGTATGAATCGAGCCAGGGACCTTTAGTTCAACGGCCATTATACCATAAGTAACTCATAAACAAGGGAAGAGGCCCATAAACGACGAAACTTAATTAAAGTCGTTGACAAACTGGTAGAGTTAGATCGTTTCGTTCTTGAATATTACTTAACAGAATTGGGGATCGATCCCCATTCGGGGTCACTTGGAAGTTTTTTTTTCCAACGTGGGTTTTTACCCCATCTAGAAATACACGTTGGTTTGTATTGTTATATTTTTAATTCACTCTTATCATTTATTTATTTAATAATAACGTATTCACCATAAAATGGCAGAGAAGAGAGAGTTAAAATGTATTACACCTGCGTTTACGTGGAAGTAGATTAGAGAAACATTTAGGAGAAACTAATTTCAATACGCCAAGTTATAATATTAGACCCGGAAATCCCCCTTTCTCCCCTTACCCATACCGACACATTACTATAAAACCAATACCCATATGAGGTTAAGGTGGATATGTTTGGATCGTGAGTTTAAGGCAGTAATTTTGAAGTTTTTTTTAAAATATCAAAACACTTTTTTGGTCAAAATAAATCAAATACTGCTCCAGTAGAAACCTACAGCTCAATTTTCTTAATATGATGACCTCAACAGTTGTTTAATACCTGTCAAGGGTGTCCTGGAATTTAATGACAACTTTTCCTCTTCATTTAAAAAGTTTGTCACCTAATGCCGCCATGCTCATAACATATATTCAACAACTGTTGATATCACTAATTTGAAGGAAATTAAAGTTTATGTTTCTACTGGAAATTTTTTTTAAATATTTATTTTGGCTAAAAAAAAGTTTTTTAATAAAAACTGCCCTTGATTCATGTTCCATATACTCCCACCTTAGCACCTTCGATATCGTAAACATCGATACACCTACGTTTCTTTAGATCAGTAAGTCAACACACTGGTATACGAGTTGTGATCAAACCAAAATTGTCCCTTTCCCCTCAAATCACTCATGGGAACTATTCAAACACATAGGCCTACAAACACGCGTATAGAAAACCCACACACGCAAAAAATAGAAGAGAAACTCCAGTAATGTACTGGACTCCAGAGCCAACAGATTGCGTCGTCCCTCACACAAGTCTCTCGGCAGGGGACGTATCGTAAAATGTGTCCAGTTACGAATTTGTATTTGCTATTGGTCTTTTATTTTTTCTTCTTCTTCTCCTTTGTCCTTGTAAAACATTTTGCACTCTGAAAATAGAAAGTTTGTGTACGTGAGTGAATGGGTTGTATGTGAATGTGTGTGTGTTTGTGTGTCTTGAGACGGAGATGATAAAACGGTGCATACCTAGGGTCCCTCAAGGGAGACAGGAAGAGACGCCAAGCTCACGTAGGAACGGGATGGTCTTCAAGAATAAACCTTTTCAGTGTTAAAGCGAAAGGAAACGCCGAAATAAATTCTTATCACAATTTTGATAAGAAAAAGGGAGTGGTTATTAATCTTTATCTTTATAACTAGAGGTATTTTAACATTAACTTTCTAAACTGATTATATCGGTATAGAACCAAAAATCTAACTTAACGACGCTGCCTGCTTGAATATTTCGAAGCTATTTCGCGAAGCGGGTTGCATCTTAGCATGACACACCTAAGCAGTCCAAGCACTATCACACTTAGTCGCTAATGTACAAAATAGAAAAGAGAGGGAAGAAATTGGGAATTTTACCCTGAGAGGGCTCTTGTCTATGTGCTAATAAACTTTTCCCTCTTTCTCTGACGAGTTTACACACTAACTATACTATTTGCGCCTTGAAAGCTTTGACTTGCTTTTTAATTTCACCTTTTCCTTGTTTCCTATTCTAGATAGACATATGTTACCACGGACTTTTTTAATCTACATCCTGACAGGAAGACTCCTACAGGACATTTTTATGATCAAGACAAATAACCTCAATTGTAGAGGATTTATATTAAAAAAATACATTTACAAAAAAACTACTTAAAGATTAAAAAAATATTTTGTGACATTGTAGGACTATTTTCATATTTATTTAAGAATTTATGGTTTTTGTTCATCAACATGGGAAATCCTATCTTGACCGGCCGTGACGTCACAGGTAGGAAACGTCCTTAATCCAAGTATAAATAAACAACATTGATGATCACGGGAACTAAACTGTCAGGCTCATTTAGTCGAGCTTTCTGGGGACGTCCAGGGTTCAATTACAACCTCTATTAACAAAAATACTTTTGAAATTCATCATTTCAAATATATCACAATAAAGTGAGGTGACCTTGACATTGGCCAATCTGGAGCCTTTATCAAGGCTCATCGGTTTCTGGCACGAAAACTCAAAAAGTGTTTGTGAGGAGTCTCTAATGTATTAAGGTGCGGCAGAAGGGAGCACGAGTAATTTACAGTTTTTATAGCATTAATTGGTTTTGACCAAAATAAATCAAATATTTCTCCAGTAGCAACATAGAGTTTAGCTTTCTGCACATGCTAATATCAACAGATGTTGAATATCTGTCAAGGGTGTCCTGAAATTTTGTCGAAACTTTTTAAATAAAGAGAACACATTTTGACAAGATTCCAGGACACCGTTGACCAATATTCAAGATCTGTTGATATTAGCATGTGCAGAAAGCTAAACTATATGTTACTACTGGAGAAATATTTTATTTATTTTGGCCAAAAAAGTGTAATGCTATAAAAACTGTAAAAACACTTGCGCTCCCTTCGGCCGCACCTTAAGTTAGTGGGTCTGTGGTTCATGCCTGTGTTGGGTGATGCATATTAAACAGTTTCCGACGTCGGTTTATAGTCAGTACCATTTCTAGGTGCGCTCTGTAATCAGTTAATTCGACCAACATTATGATAAGTTATCAGTCGCTCTCAGAACTGAATATTTCTCTCTCTCTCTCTCTTGTCTTTTCTCGCATGTTTTATCCAGGCGTCAGTCTCGTCTAGTTTGGTTTTCCAGTGACAGGGAGGTCGGAGTGATCCGAGTTTCATACAAATCTACTGATCTGATGATTTTTTTTACCTTATATGATTTCCCACCATCCCTCTAGGCAAATTTCAGAAACGTATCCTCAAAATTATACCTTGCAAATCCCTGCCTCCTTCTCGTGATTAAAATGCGTACAGTCCGAAAGGGTAGTGTGATGTGCCGTGAAAAAAAAAAAAAAAAATCCTGGGGCGGTTCCAAAATTGTACCAGTTGAGGTTCCGGTTCTGGTTCCGTTACTTTTGTTCTTGGTTCACGGTTTTCAATTTCAAACACCCATTTTTTTTTTATCACTGCGTCTTATTATTATTTGTCCAAGTTATACGCATATGTAGGCCTACTAGTTACGTTAATGTGCTAGGGATGAGGAGGTTAGAATTCAGAGGATATATACCCGCATTTGCGTGGAGGAAGATTGAAAAACAATTTTGGACAAACCCACCCTCAGGATATCCGACCGGGATTCAAAAACCTGAACTTTCTGTCATCGGCAGTCTAATCTAACACGAGATAAACGCCTTAGATCATGCATCCACCGAAGAAGGTAACTCCAACTAATAATATAAGCTAACCCTAAAGCTATTCGCACAGATGATCAAGTAGACTGAATGTCATACTCATTTAGTCGGACGGGGAGGTCCGGGATCGAATACCAGCTGGCTGTACTGAGAGTAGTGTTTCCTAAATGGTTTCTTATTCTCACAGACACGAAAAAACAAACAAAAAAAAAACGATGTATTTCAAATCAATTCTATCTTCCTAATCCCTACTAAATTAGCGTAGTTAATTGTAAAGCTAATGAGATGCAGAGCTAATTTAAAAAAAATGGTACGGTGCACCTCACAGACTTTCTCTTTAATATAGATACATTTGATAAAAACTCGTAATATGCAGAAACACTCTACCAAAGGACATAAATAAAATAATACACACTGTTACAAAATCAGTGAGAAAAGAGGACTATATCAGTCCACAAAATCAGAGAGCAATCAGTTTCTCATTTCAAAGACTTCACTAAAAAATAGTCTATATTATAATATACTTATAACTCAGAAACTATTGGTTCTATAAAAATATATTTCAAATAAAATGTTTTCATTTTTTTTATAATTACTCTAGAACTTTATAATTATATGTTAGTCCGTATCTCAAATAGTTGCGTGGATATGATCAAAATAGGAAATTTCTGCTAATGTAAAATAGCCTCAAATCTATATTCATGGGAAAATGAAAGTCGCCATTTTGTTTGTTAAACAATGTCTTGATACAAATTTGTTAAAAAATTTTATAGTGGATTTCTAGAGAATCGATTTTATTTTTTATTTTTGCCCTTCAGCAAACTACCCTTAATTTTAGGATTAGATATAAAATACCTAAAATGCCTTGGGGGGGGAACCTTATGGAAACACCAGATACCAACTGTCCAATTGGTAAAATGGTTTCGGTTTGAGGCAGAAATACAGTTACAGACATATGGCTTCACGAAAACTACGTTTTCGGTTTCAGAGAATCCTAAAACTTCGACATTTTACCAAAATGTCTAGTTCAGTTTTTTTTGTTTTTTTTTACGATCACAATATTTCTCTCTCCGAGAAGTTGAGAGAAAGTAAAAGAAACTAACAAACAAATCTAAAGTGATTTAGTCTTCCACGATACCTGTAAATGTGTCATAGCTGTAGTCCAGTTTTTAATGGAAGAACCTTTTTCTGACGGATAGAAAAGCTACTAAATCTACTTTCACACATGTGCATACGTCAAACCACGTGGTCTGCCGCTGTCACCTTTGATATATCATATCAATATCAATAAAATAACACAAATTATACAGTAAAATGTTATCAATGTTGACAGCAAAATTTTAAAAATTATTTCTAAAGGTTTCATTTTACCAAAATCCTACTATTGCTACCCAAATGTATTTCACCTGATTTAAAACCTATTATAATATTTACTAACCATATAATTCAAGGCTACATTAATAGTCATATACTACCCGCCTCGGTGGCGTAGTTGGCTAACGCGCTAGTCGTGTTGAGCTCGATCACCGAGGACGGGATGATCGAGGTTCGAATCTCGGTCGGGTGAACTGAGGGTGGTTTTACCTAAATGGTTTTCCACTCTCCCTCCACGCAAATGTGGGTTCACTTCCTCTAAATTCAACCCTCCCAATTCCTAATCCATTAGCGTAATTAGTACTTAAGCGTATAACTCGAACGGGTAGTAAGACGCGGTGCTAAATATTATAGTCATATATTCAACCAATGCAACGATTTAGCTTAAATAAAAACCTAGAAGGGAAAAAAAAAAACCTTCCTTTGCAATATTATTGACAAAACAAAATGGCTACCCTGAGGACAATATAACTAACTAGCCGTATACATTAACATCCTTCGTGTGAATCAAGAGACGAGAAAAAAAATTTAAATTTATAACGACGTCGAATAAAATTTTTATAATAGGCTATTTTCCTTTCCCTCCTTTTTTTT
>CABFWB010001940.1:107921-125151 GCA_902151455.1 Timema bartmani
TATATATATATATATATATATAGGGGAAACCAGGCTAATATGAGCAGGTGTGATATATGAGCATACTCGTCTGAAACTCTCCCCTTGGCAAGTATGTACTGCCACCTTACTGAAGAACGTTCAACTGCATCATAGCAACATAGACGGAATTGCATGACGTTAATAAAATAATTACAGCGTCCTGTATTTATCAGTTTATGAAAAGGTACGTTTAAAATTAAGTTACTAAAATGTTTCCCATAGTTTGTATAAGCAACAGGGACTACATTTATCTTTGGTTTGGTCGTTATTTAAGCTCAAATGTAACATAAAACCTACTCATTGCATCCCTTGAAAGAAATTAAAGTTAACATCTCACCATAACAAATAAGATGGCTGAAAAGGTGAAATGGCCCCAGTTGTTTATATGAGCAGGGGTGCTCACAATACCCTGATCTTTTTTAAATTGTGAATTTTTACACTTTTCGTGGTGTCTACAGCTACATCATGCTTAAGATAGTCAAAACAATAGCAATTAAAATAGTTAAAGTAATAATAATAATAATTAAAATAACGTAAAATAGTAAATAATAACGACAGGCAGGATCAACTTCACAATGCTCTTCAAAATTCCGAGACCTGATTCCGATTCCAGCCAAAGGTACAAGGAAGCCTTTTACCAGAAGAATGGCTCATTCTATTATATTCACGAATAGTCCTCACAAAAATAGCGTCGAGAATGCCAAGAAACATGTGTTATCACTACCAAAGAGCAATAAAGTCTTCAAATTCATCATCTGCTAAGAAGTCGAGAGATGTAGAAGCTGCAGAGTGCATTTTCTGTGGGGATCTTTTTTCCACATCAGGTGGTGATTGGGTACAGTACCAAGCATGCAAAAAATCGGCTCACGTCGAGTGCAGTGGTGTTTTTAAATAACAGAAGCGTTACATTTGGGACCTTTGTTCAGACTAGCAAAATAGGTCTATCAAGACAGAAATTGAATATCAGTAGGTATTGGTTTGTGCTTGTAGGATACTAAGAGAGTAATTATTATATCTTTACTACTATTTCCCTGTGTGTATATGGCCTATTGAGTACTTCTGTCTGATATTTAAATTATCGTTGTATGTGTATATCAAATTATAACACGATGCTCATATTACCCCATGGGTGTGCTCATATTTTCCTCCCATGCTTTTAATATGAGCACTTGCAGCGTCTTAATTATTATTTTTTCTAGACCAAAATTATTCAAATATCATTCATATTTATTGTATTTTGTAGACATAATTGAATGATCAATTGAATACAATAATATTACTTTTGGATAGCCATACTGTTTCTTATTTTCATGTGAGAGATTATAATTATAAATAATTAATATTAAATTAATAAGGAAGGAAACTGGAAGATTGTGTCAAACACAAACAGAAGAATGCAGAATGACTTCAATTTGCATAATTTATTTTACACCTATGTGTAACGTCAAAAAATCATTGTAACCTACAGTACAAAAATAAAAATAGTTTAGTAAATAGCTGGTATCGTAAATAGTTGGTGTCGTTGAATCAGTTCAAACAAATGTGCATGTCAAAGATAGTAAATATTGGCAAAGAAATTCTCAGCATTTTATTTAAATGCACAGTATTTTCAGGGAATTCACGTCTATTTCGCTAAATAGAATAATTTAGCTAAAATACTCTCAAAATTACGTTTTTCGCGTTAATTCGCGAAATAAAAATCGCTTTAAACACTTTCAAATGCCATGAAACGCAAAGAAAACTTATAAATACCCTATTTTCAACCTTTTTTTTTTCGCAAAAGCGAATTTACCCTATCTCTACATATATCTCATGCTTCAGTAGATATGTGAAGTTTAATTAGTTTATATAGTGATCTCAACATTCATTGGATATTTATCATGGGTGTAGTAACATTTGAAAAACCACTTTCTATTTTAATTTAAAAAGTTTATGTTATATTGCCACTATGCTAATGATTGAAATTCAAGAACAGCTTAGATTAATAATATGTGGAAAACAAATAAACTACCTCCTATCTATCAAGGAGGTATATTATTTATTTTGACAGAAAAAGTTTTTTGCTATAAAAACAATTGTAAAAACATTTATCTTAACTCTCGTTCCCTCCCATCGAGTAAGACGATTGCTGTCAAAAGAGAGAGATGCAGATAAATTAATAATCATTTGTGTACAGTACAATTTTCACAGGAAGGTAAAACAGCTAGAAATGTTACGTAAAGTCAAGTGATCTGCGTAGTACGTAATTTTTTTAATACATCTTGTTTAATACCTGTAAGGTTACTTTACAGTCTAGGGGTAAGGTGTCAGAATTCTGTGCTGGAGTTCCGGGGTTCAATCCTCGGTCCCGGCACAGATTTATATGATTGCCAAACCCTTCCTTCACCTCTGACAAGACGTGTATTAATCACAACTTATGAATGTGTGGAATGCCAGGCCTCCACCGTGGTTCGGATCCCACGTTAAACTGTAGGTCCTCCATTTCATCTCACAATCACCCTACCATTACACATTAGCGTAAGTGCGAATAACGCGAACGGGTAGTAAGACGCGGTGCTCATAGTAATAGTAATACTTATAAAATAACATTTCATGGGCTAGGAATTGGGAAGGTTGAATACAGATGAAGTGAACCCGCATTTGCATGGAGGGAGAGTGGAAAATTATTGAAGAAAAATCACCCCCAGTTCACCTTAGCGAGATTCAAACCTCAATATTCCCGTCCTTGGCAGTCTAGCTCAACACGAAAGTTAGCGTTAGTTAACCACCGAGGCGGTCGTTATCAATGTTAACAGCAAAAAAAAAGTTTTTATTAAAAAATAAATAAAGCCCACTCTTCGGATTCACTTTAATTCCATCCGTCCCCCATGGTGTAGTGGTCAGCGCACCTGGCTAAGAACCCGGTTTCAATTACCGGCTAGTAGCCCTTGGATATTTTTCTCAAGGGGAGTAACAAAACGGTCACCAGGGGTTGGTAAATTAGGCTTAAGTTGTGTTTAATACTCTCACTGGCCCACACCTCCATATTCACTGTCATCACATCATCTCATTGCTGGTACAACGTGTAGACAACCTCCTATGTTGTACCCTGGGCAACGTTCTGTGCCTCCAGAGTGGCTAAAAGTCTACATACAGGCGACATGAACTAGATGTACGTGTAGACAACCTCCTATGTTGTACCCTGGGTAACGTTCTGGGCCTCCAGAGTGGCTAAAAGTCTACACTTAAGGTGGGATGGAAGGAGACGCTAAAAAAGTCCAGTGTTTTTGCAGTTTTTATTGTAAAAATTTTTTTTCTGGACAAAATAAATAAAATATTGCTCCAGTACAAACAGAGAGTTTAATTTTCTTCACACGGTGATATCAACAGTTCCTGAATATCTGTCATGAGCATGTTGACATTATCTAAAAAAAAAAATTTTTAAAGGAAGAGGAAAAGTTATCATTAAATTACAGAACACCTTTGACAAATATTTAATAAATTTTGAGGTGATCATGTGAATAAAATTAAATTTTTTGTTTGAACTGGAGCCAAATTTTATTAATTTTGACCCCCCCCCCCCGAAAAAAAATTGTTTTGCCATAAAAAAACTGTAAAAAAACACTGGCCTTTTCTCGCGTCCCCTTCTACCCCAACTTAAGGCAACCGAACTGGATGTAATTTCCCTTCCGGTTAGTAATGTCATAAGTTTAAAAAAAATAACACTTCAAATTCCCATAAATGTTTGTGAACATAAATAATGCAATATGTAAAGAGAGACACGACTATTGTCATGTAGCACACAGTCATTTAATTGTCAACCTTGATAAAAAGCCACATTGTGTGAGTTTTTATCAGATTATTTTGGTGAGATACGACGTCAGAAGTGTTGTCTACTCATCCATTCTGAAACTAATGAAGAAAGTTGTTCACAAAATTAACGTACGCCTTTACGCCATGTTGATGTTGTTTTTGTTGTTGTTTTTTGTTTTAGACGTGAGAATGCAATAAAGAGGTAATCAATTATCTCTTCCTCAGCTTAAGGTCTCGTGGACACATTCATTCTTGGACACAGAAGTTTGGTGACTAAAACTTGAACTCTTTTACTACTTCATATCTATAAAGAACTACAGAAAGTAGTGCAATATTATTTATATACAGGGCGTTGACAAACATTAAGAAAAGTTAATAAGACATGGGTATAGAAACGTTTAGTTTTAGAATTATTATTATTATTATTATTATTATTATTATTATTATTATTATTATTATTATTATTAATGAAGGTTATTCTCAAAGATTTATTAGTTGAGGGAGATCCATTGAATGGCCTGCTCGATCACCAGATTTGAAGCCGATGCACTTATATCTCTGGGGACATTTAAACTCCATTGTTCACGCAACTCCTGTGCCTCATGTTGACATTTTATGAGAGTGTATCGTTAATGGACGTGAAAAAATACGTAATAACTCAGATGTACTCAACAGATTACGAGCATGGAACGTGGACTCAGAGAGTACATTGAAGCAGGACCATTTTGAAAAAAAATGGTTACAAAATGTTCTGTATTTGTTTGTTTATATTAAACCTTTAATTGTCTGATCGAATTACTTCTTCTGTTGGATTGATTATTAATTTAACAATAAAATTCCTCTTAGCTAATAAACTAAGCATTTCTAGACCTATGTTTATATGACATTTTGTTAGTGTTTGGTCGATGGGAATACGCCCCTAAAGTACTATATATATATTTATACGAATATATTACGAAAGTGATGCCTTAAACGATTAGACCACCGAAGCGGGTTGATCACAATTTAAATATTGTGAGATGGATGATCTTATGAACAGCATCGGTGGACACGTGATAAAAGGCGTCAACTTCTCATCTGGTCAGGTTTGATGGTGTTGGTGGAGGTCGGGGGTCTAAATTCCGGCAATGTGCTCAGAATGTGTTTTTCGTAACGGTAACAACACTTTTAGTTTATTAACGATCAAGGTTTCAATAAGTAGTATACAAATATTCGTTGTAATACCCTAAGCAGTTTTCATAATATTTCACACAACAGTCGTTTTTAGCTCTATCTTTAGGGGTATATACCGCCCTTATTATTCAAGATGGACCCTAGGTTGCTGATGTGAATTATTCTATTTTCACCCAAGGAATAGCCTGCCATAGTTTGATGCAATGTTTTAGATACACGTTGTATATATAAATAAATATAGCATGGATGTGTAGTAAGATGCTTTGCAAAAAAAATAGTAAAAAAACAGTGTTTGTGTGTGTGTGTTTGTGTGTGTGTTTGTGTGTGTGTGTGTGTGTGTGTGTGTGTGCGCGCGCGCGCAATTCTCTTCATCATTCATGTGATCACGTTATTACGGGATTTTAGGTCCTTGTTTTTTTTAAATTTCATTAGTTATAATTATATAGTTTAATTTTACATAATCACACAACACACAGTTTTTGAACATCTGTCATGCGCGAATTGTGTAATATGGGCAATAACTGATTTTTTCTCTTCATTTAAAAAGTTTTTCATCAATTGTTAATATACTCATGACAGATATTCAATGAATGTTGAGATAGATATGATGTGTAGAAAATAAAAATAAACGTTTCTAATTAATCAGAACGTGATTTATTTTGGCCCAAAAATTTATTTTATAAAAACTGCAAAAAATGCGGATCTTAAATCACTTAAGTTTCCATCCTACCTCAAAAATCACCTAATTAGGTCCTATTAATAAAGTAGAATATATTTTTATCTTCATTAATAAAATGAAGAGTTTGTTTGTCTGTTATGAGCATTGTGCGATATCTACCGCACGTAGAGGTCTCCGAAATTTAAAAAAATTAGTAGCACCTTTTCACGAATATGTGCACCTCTACACCTAAATTTTAAAATATATAGTTACTTTCCACTTACAATAATTATTACCTTAAAAACATTTCTCTCGGTAAACGCCGGGTATTTCATATAATTTTATTTTTTAGAATTAAAAGTGAAGCCCTAATTTTAAAACTCTGTATGTTTCTGAACTTTTGACCTAACAATAATACTTATCTCTGCTATTGTGACATATTTATGGGCAAGCCCCTGTTTCCTTGTTTTTCCACCCTCTCATCCCCCCCACACCCACCATTTAACCTGACAACAGATTTTTGTCGCAGAAAGGACTTTGAGGTGGATGCCTGCACTAAATTTTCAAGCCAGCTGTCAAAATTCCATTAGTTTTGACTTGTTTTGGTCCCGGATGGTCGGTAATTTGATATAATGTCCTAACTTGAAAGATGATCTTGTAACATAAATAGGTAATTAAAAATGATTTGTTGATACAACGAAAGTTGTAATTGTATTTCTCTTTTCGTAAGTCCTATCTTCACAAATATGCTATCTTAACAGAATTTTTCTTTAAAAATTTAAACTTAATCAAAGGTACCGTATTAATAACATATCTATATCACGCTTCAGTGGCCGCATGGCCTAACGCGCTACTCTCTTATTAGATTAGACTGCTAATGACGGATAAAGTGAGTACGGGTGCACTGCAAGTGATTTTTCCACACACACACACTCTCTCTCTCTCTCTCTCACTCCACGCGAAATGCGGGACAATTCCTCTAAAAAATAAACTTCCTAATCCCTAAAACCATCAGCGGATTAGTGCATAATCGTGTAACCCAAACGGGTAGTACAACGCGGTGCTAAAAAACAAATTCTATGCATATTTTAACCTATAAAGAAAACATATTCAAACATTAATTCAATTATTAAATGAAATAGGTTCGACCCACCATTAATATTATTTAACAACGCACTATTAAATCTAAAACTTTATTATTATTTGTCTGCCTACAGAGCTAAGGGGCCGTGGTTAAATTTCCAAGACAGCCGAAAAATGTATCATTGGTGAAAAATGTGATTTTCCACTCTCACAGTGATGAATCAACCGCTAGAGGGTCTATTGTGTCTGTTGTAGATTTAAGTTAGTTTACAGAGTCGTATTTTGAAATAAATCAGATTTTTCTCACGATCCCCCTTCCACACAAATGTGGGTAAGCTTCCTATAAATTCAACCTCCTTCATCCCTAACTCCCGCTAACACTTACTTACATATGGCACTAGGAACTCGAAAGTTCATTGCCGCACTAACAAAAGGACGCCATCATATCCCTATCTTGAGCAAGTTCTATCCATTCCACTTTATTACAACCTATCCCTATTTTGAGCAAGTTATATCCAGTCCACCTAATTACAACCTATCTCTATCTTGAGCTAGTTCTATCCAGTCCACCTCATTACGCCATATCCCTATTTTGAGCAAGTTCTATCCAGTCCACCTCATTACAACCTATCCCTATTTTGAGCTAGTTGTATTCAGTCCCCCTCATTACACTCTATCCCTATCTTGAGGTAGTTCTATCCAATCCACCTCATTACACCCTATCCCTATCTTGAGCTAGTTCTATCCAGTCCACCTCATTACATCATATCTCTTTCAGGCCCATTCTAATGTTATCCTCCCATCTGCGTGAGAGTCTTCCCAGTGATTTCTTCCCATTAGGTTTGCCAGTAAATACCTTGAACCCTAATCTAAGAGGCTTGTTTATCTTAATAATGTCTTGTGATGAGTACAAATTATATAACTCATTATTATGTAATCTCCTTCACTCCCCAGTATCCTCATACCTTTTTTTTGGACCCAACATCTTCCTAAGCACCTGGTTTTCTAGCACCCTAAATTTTTTTTGTCCTGTAAGGTAACAGACCACGCTTCACACGCAAATAGAGTAATTAGTACATATGAATGTTTTATCAGATATGATCCACGTGCAATAAGTGTTGGTGAAAATTAACGATTTTCAGCCGAATGTATCACAGATTTGATTGGCGTGTGATGCACATTCTTAAATTAGTTCCTAGATAGTGTGACATTTTCAAACGAGTGTTTTAAAATCTCAAGGTGTAAAAATAAAACAACACCCACCGCAGCAGAGTATATGAAGATTACAGTGGTCTCATAAAATATGATAAATTTCGTTTCTACTTAGCGTCCACCCGATGTTAATGCGCTTCTTCTTCGGAAATATGGACGAAAGGTTTGAAAGGGGAGGAGGAGGAGGGATGTTTAAACCAATAATAACCAAAGTGATGGGAGGAGATACCTTGTTAGTTGATTTTTTTTTATTTTTTTTTTTATATCGGATGAGTCTTGTTAAGTTTGGGTCCAATAAATAAATTACTGATGTCGGACTATGGGACACACCCATGAAAGTTGACTTTATAGAGAAACCCTCGATATTAAAACTGTCCCCTACACACACACAAACACACACACACTAAAAAAGGCTACACCGTCAACAACAAAAATAATAATTAGAGATCTATTTTTAGCTTGAAAGCAACACTATAAAGCGTAAGATCAGTTTTTTAAATAATTTTTTTTTCATAATATCCTACTAAACATCTGGGCAATTCGGATTCAATAAAAATAATAATCTAAGAAGGAGGGTACTGTTTAGAGGAAATGAACCTGCGTTTCCGTGGAGGGGAGTGTAAAACCATTTAGGGAAAAGTTCCCAGTAAATCTTGACAGGATCCTAACGAGAAGTTTACCATCACCAGCAAATAAAACTAAATGATAGCGATGTTTAGACTGCGTGCCCACCTATGTAATGTTGTCACCAGAGTTATTAAATACATAATTTAAAAGTCAAGAGGAAGTGATTTTTACACCACGTCTTTCTACTCGTTCGGATTATCTATATAGTCTAAAGACATAAAGTTTAATTTTCTTTAACTGGTGACCTCAACATTTGTTGAATATCTGTCAAGGGTTTCCTGGAATTTAATGACAACTTTTTCTCTTCGTTTCTGGTGACCTCAACATTTGTTGAATATCTGTCAAGGGTTTCCTGGAATTTAATGACAACTTTTTCTCTTCGTTTAAAAAGTTTATCATCTAATGCCGCTATGTTCACGACAGATATTCAGGGAATGTTAGTATCAACACGTGAAGAAAATTAAACTCTCTGTTTTTACTGGAGCAATATTTTATTTATTTTGAATAAAAAACGTTTTGCCATAAAAACTGCAAAAAAATTGGACTTTTCTCACGTCCCCTTCCATCCTATTTTAATGAACAATTCAAAAATTTTAAATAATATTATGTGTCAGCAAAAACCTTATCTTCGACGTTACTTCTCATTTAAAATGGGACCTTCTAACACCCATAATATCTATCAAAGCTAACAACTGCCGATCACATGAATTGACGTATGGACACGTGAAGGTAGATCTAATAGCTTTTCTAGCTGTCAGATAAGGTTGTTCCTATAAAAATCCTGTCTGTAAGTTTTTTGCAAACTCTCTTTTCATATACATATACATATATGATATGGTCAAGTTCACTTGGTAAATAGTTTATTTGGTGTCCTGATTTGGGACAGTCCTTATTGCGAACAGTTCATATTACGAACATGAGATTTTTTTATACATGTGGAGGACTCTAAATTGCATTCCACCCCTAATTTGATAATAGGGGTGGCCCACGGGGGCCAAGCATTCATACGTTCTTTCAGCCTCATCAGTCTTAATTTAAATAAATTACATACACGAGTATTTCTATGTTAGGTTATGTTATGTGAGGCTAGGTTAGGTTAGGTTAGGTTAGGTTAGGGTAAGCTTGATCAGGAAGAAAGCCCCGGTGGGGAGGTGGGTGCTGCCAGTAGCCCCTTCCCCCCGTGTCACCGCTCTTACGTAGGAATTCCCGCGAGTTGCTCTTTTCCTTTTTCGCTATTTGGACAGTAGATATTTAGGTGGCCATAACATTTTCGGGTGTTTTCGAAATTTGGACGAATTTTGCCCTGATCACAATCTTGACTGTTCGCTATCGGGATACAATCATTTATCTCCTTTTTAACTGGTAATATTCAATTGATACGCTTACCTACGACTTTAAAGGTTGGGTTTTAGTTTGAATCCCGGCTCAGTGCACTGGGGGGTTTAAGAGTCTTATATAGTCATTTTCAATGTCGTGTTTTTACAAGTCCCTTTGTAGTAGAACACTAATGCATATCCTCAAAGTGTACCTTCCTTGGATGAGGTTAAATTCATATAAATTGTGCGAAATTATCAGCTTAGAGTTAATTACAAATTATACTGTAGGGCCTTTTTTTAGATGACAAATAAGTATCAAAATCAACCTTGGTATTTCTTATTTTACAGTGTAGCAATCCGAAAACTATAAAACTTTTGAAGAACTTTGTTCTCACCATGGTCATCAAATAAACCTCGTCTTTATTTCAACTAAAATATCCCTCCCCCCCCCTTTTTTTTATTCAACCCTTGCCGCATCACATTAATACGGCCGTTAAAAAAAACTTCCAACCCTTCTTTGCCCCTCCTTTTATTTTTTTATAAAAAAAAAAAGGAAAAAAAGAGCTGAACTTTGAAAAATTGGCAGTAGTGTCGTCACTTGTTCTTTCATTTAAATTGGCTGATAAATTTCTCAGGATGAACCATCTTTACGACGGACACCGCTAAATTTTATGGACATCCGACTCTTTCCAAGATTATGGTTGATATTGATAAAGTGAGGGAAGAGGTGGAAGGGGGGGGGGGATTGAGTCGGCCTGCCTATAAGAAGTTTGGGTCTAAAGATTGAGTTTTTGAGAGATGAGGGTGAAAATGAAACATGTATCATTAGGTTTCTTTCTCATAAAGAGAAACTTGTGAGGTCGTGAAAATGTTCGATTTCGATATTATGATGGATCTGACTGAATGTCTAGAAACCCCTTGAACCACCCCAAAAAATAGGGCTTAAAATATTTTATGTTAGTGCCTATAAATGTCTGTTCCTGGGGTTACAGCATAAAGGGTTGTATATGTACGGATTTAATTCAAATTTGATATTTAAATATTAAAGGTTCCTCATAACTCGAGGTGAAATCATGATTTTAGTACTAATTCTAAAATTAGAATGGCCTACTGATGTTTGATTTTTTTTAAATACTTTTTTTCGAGAGTGCCTTGTACTACTATCTTAGTATTTATTCTAAAAACATTCTTGGATCTTGGATCCATGCATATTTTGAAACAAGATTTGTAAAAGAGTGTATTTTTGAGAATAACTACCGATCCGGCCTATAAGCATTTTAATTACGCTATTGAAGTAGATCAGAGGAAGGTAGAGCTTAAAGGAAATGTTTAAGAGTTTGCGGAGAGTGCCAGTGAGAAACCATTTAGGAAATTACATATTTAATAAACCTAGCCGGAATTTGAGTTCCAACCTTTTAATTCACCAGCAAAATACACTAAATTCCAATATTTATTTGTATCAATACCCACTTGGATGGTCGAATGGTATAAACTCTTAAGGCGTCACTCTCGCAACGGACTGGACTGCCGATGAAGGGGATAAAGAGACTAGAATCCAATCTGGTTCTACTCAGGGTGGTTTCCCCCCTTAATGTTTCCCCCTCTCCCTCCAGGCAAATGCAGGTACACTCCCTCTAGATTAAACCTTCCTCATCCCTAGCCCATTGCCTTTATTAGTAAATTTGCGTACAACCCAAACGGGTAGTAAGACCTGGTGAAAAAACAAAATAATATTTTTGTCGCTAATATTTGTTGGTTATGTGTTGACGTATGTAAACCTAAATAAAAAATTATTACATAATTTTAGTTTTTGTTCTTAAATCACCCTTACCTTTATGTATTTTGATATTGGAGAAGAAAATGATATCGGAGACACAAAAAATAGACCCAAAATATTTAGTAGGAGGTTGATGGTAAAATAAGAATATATAAAGGTGTATGGAATACGCAGTTAGGATGGGAATTTAGGACGAGCGAGTTGAAGGCGGTGTTTTTGTAGTGTTTTTTTTATATAGAAAAAACATTTTATTGGCCCAAATAAATACAATAATTCTCCAACAGAAACCTAAAATTTAATTTTCTTCACATGGTGATATCAACAGTTGTTAAATATTAGTCAAGGGTGTCCTAGAATTTAATGACAAATTTTTCTCTTCATTTAAAAAGTTTCTCATCTAATTCTGCTATGCTCATAACAACTGTTGATATCATGAAAATAAAATTAAACTCTAGGTTTATACTGGAGCAATTTTTTTTTTCTACCCCAAAAAATATTTTGCTATAAAAACTGCAAAAAGACTGCCTTTAACTTGCGTTTCCAACATTCTCATCTTAAAACAAAAAAAACAAACAACATAAAGAAAAAAGTAAAAGTTACTAATAAAGTCGACTCAAGTTTCAGTAAGCCATACAATATTAGTGTGGACAAGGGAGTAGTCATATAGAAGAGGTAAGTGTTTGAGTTGGGCTAATATACTACCATGGACAGGAACCTTAACCACCAACAAAAAAAAAGAAATAGTTATGCTTAAACGGTTCATTATCATTATGTAATAACACCCACACAAGGCATTTTGTATTAATAATTTACCAACCAGCTTTAGTTTTGGTTTTGTAAAAAAAAACACATTGTGGTATCTACCAAAATCTTTTTTTAATATAAATTGGTACTAAATTTTGCCTTGAAAAATATAAAAGCTTAGTTTAAAAAAAAAATTAAGGTTGTGTCGAATCTAATAATTTACTAACCATAACCTCGAATCTGAACATAAAATTGTACCAGCGAATCCCAAATTGTGGGAAAAAAGATGAATATAAGAGGAAATAATTGACACGTTGCACCTCACAGACTTCCCGCTCATTTGGCTAAAAATGAAGATATTTACTCAAAACTATCATACGTGGGACGAAATAATAGACAAAGTTTCAGGAACACTCCACATAAGTTCATGTATCAAATTAATATAAACTGTTAGAGAAAGCTTTTGAGGGAAAAAAAATTGTAACATCTTTATTCACTAAAGATCATAACAATAAATTCCCCAGACCTCAATTTAAATTTAATGCCACAACACAATCGCAAAAACTTTATTGTATAATATAATTTTGAAAAAAATTTTCAAAAATCAGCTTTCAGTAAACTAACCTTAAATAAGTTTTCCTTTTAGAAAAAGTTGTTGGATACAATTAACTTTCTTTATATATAGATTTTACCAAATAACTCTATGTATTCATTTTAAATAAAATCACTTGTGCTATTTTAAAAATATCTAGAATTTTCGAAAGTCACTCATCAGTAACAGACTTGTTTACGAATTTTAACTTAAAAACAAATTATTTGGGAAAACACTCCCTAGACATCAATTTGAGGTAAAATCGTTAGTCACGCTCAAATAATTTGTAACTAAAAAAATTCACTCATCAATAAATTACCCTAAATTTGAAGGCTAAGGTCAAAATCAACAAGAAAATCCTTTAACATCTAAATATAAATTATGAATAAGATCCATACATTTGTTTTTAAGATCTGTGGCCAGAAAGAGACAAAATGGTAAAATCTACAAATTTTTTTTCTGTTCTGACACACATGAAACGTAAAGAATGATCATAATCTCGAGGTGTACAATTTTAACGATTACAATACTTTCTCTCGATTTATGAAAGTAAAAATATTTTGACCAAAGCTCAAAAACTATTGGTTTTATAAAAGTATTTTTAATACTACTACACTTTGCAATGCTAAGTAAGATTCTCAAATAGTTTCGGGGATGTGATCAAAAGTGAAAATTTCTATTTATGTTAATTATACTAGAGTAATTTTCATGGAAAAATGAAAACTACCATTTTGTTTGTAATGTTAAACAGTGGATGTATACTAAATTTGATCCAAATTTTTATAGCTGGTTTTGAGAAAATTGATTTTTTTCTCTTTTCACACCTAAGTAAACTACCCCTAATTTAAGATTCAGATAGATGATTCCAAAAATATTCCTGATGAATCTTATGTTAACCCTACATAAAACGTTCTAGTAAAATGTTTTCAGCTCTGGTCCCAATAACAGACAGATGGCATTAAAAAAAATCGATATCCATCAAAATATCGAGTTCAATCGAGAAAGGCTCCAAATTTCACAACTAAACCTACATTTATTTTTAGTTGAGTTCTAATCGTTTTAAGAATCAAACCAGGCCAAAGTAATTTTCAAACTTTTATAGAAGATCAACTTAGAAAATTGCTATTTCAATACTTATAGGTCTACCGTTTTTGAAACAGTAACAATAATTGTATTTTCAAATCAGCTAAAATGTATGAGGTTTGTACAGATAGGAGATCAATGATATAATTATCTTATAATTAATAATATATATATATTTAGACCACAAAAAGTGTAGTATTATAAAGTGCAACCAGTTTTTTGAAGGAAACATTTGGGCATACCTTCTAACAATAAAAAATCAAAAAAGACCCTTTTCAAATCCATTAACTTTCAAAGTTTTATTTAGAAACATAAATGTTTGTAGTTATATAAAGAGAGTATATACATTTAATTTGCAGTATAGATAATTTATCATTAAAAACCCTTTTTAAATATCTTCTGAAACCACATCGAAACTGATCCTAAAAAAAAAAAATCTTGAATACGGTTAACAATCTTCGTTATTAATCAAACCGTAGGACTTTAACTTTCAAAAGTCTTTAAATAAAATAGGTTGGCATGTACAATAATTTTGTGTCACGAGACTTTAAATAAGTAAACAACTTGTATAAGAAAGGGATTTGATGTCAGTTGATCTTACAAAATTTGTTTGGGTTCTTGAGAAACTTATCAAAGTCTTCTCTCTCTGCAGAAGATGTATAATCTTCTTGTGACACCAAGTATCAAGTATTAAGATCTCCTTCATTTGCTAGGGTTGAAGGGAGGTGGGGTGTTCAAGGGGGAAGAGGAGTGAAAGGATGTAAAAGGGGAAAGGGGAGGGTTGTGTATATACACAGTACCAGTTAGACAGACAGTTGACACAGAAGCTCTTAATGTCTATGAAATATTAATTTTATGCAATGTGTATCATGGGGGCCACTACGTATACCTATATTTATACTTATCGTGTTAGGGGAGTAGTTGTGACGGAAAATGGAAGGACAGGCAGACAGAACTTTGGTTGGCAAGGGGAAGACGAGGTGGGGGGATAGGGGGGGACCTTACTAAATAATTAAACCCCCGGTAAAGGCAGTTGATTTCCGTTCTTGTCCTTCACTCGGGGGAGCTAACGTAGACAGCACCCTCAACATGAGTCGACACTAACTGTGGAGGAGGGTAAAAGGGGGGCAACATTCCCCCCAATCTCACGGTTTTAGATACGCTTGTAACTTTGGGGGTTAGGAGGGGGTTTGCACAGGAATCGAGACACGGAAAAAGGGGGGCAACATTCCCCCCAATCTCACGGTTTTAGATACGCTTGTAACTTTGGGGGTTAGAAGGGGGTTTGCACAGGAATCGAGACACGGAACCTGAGTGACCTAGTTCGTCTCGATCTCACACATGGACACAATATATGCGTTAAGTGATTGTTCTGGTACAGGCGGCCATTTGGTTCGAGTCCCAGAAGTAGCCGGGTTCAATCACAGGCTAAGTGGTGAAGAGTAATTATTTATTGAAGGTGTGGGACATCTCGGTGATGACATTCCTTGCATTGAGTGCGTTTGATCATCAGATGGTAGAGGAGACTGTCTTAGGAAAGAGTTCGTTTCTATTTCCAAAATTGTGCTTAGTGCACTTATTCTAAAACGATTTCAAAATTTCTTATTATAGTAAAATTATATTGTCTGCATCGGTGGTCGTATGATTTGACGTTTCAATTTAATGTTGAACGAAATTACTGGTGACAGATACATCTAGGTTCGAATTCATGTCAGGTATACTAGGGGTGATTTTTCATTAAAGGTTTACCACTCTCCCTCCATGCAAATGTGAGTACATATCCTATAAAATTCCATCTTACTCATTACTATTACCTCAGCTTAATTAATGTTTTGCTATAACCCGAACGGGTTGTAAGATGTGGTGAAAAAGATACATTTACTAAACATAAGTGGTGCTGTTAGCAAATTCAAAGTCTGTTTTGCATGCTTAACACTAATTACTCTTATACAAATACTCGCCGAAGGATGAAACTTAGATAGACGAAATTAATATAGTTGTCAAGAAAATGGTATTTAATTTTCAAAAAATAACTTATTTTGTTATATTTAGGTCCCACCCCCCACGTGTATAACTAAATTATAACTACTCTTCTTACGTAAATGGGAAAACAATGGACGCCAAATGAATTTAGATCAGTATCTCTCTTTTCTCGTTGGGGGCTCTGCCCCCAAACCCCCAGTGAGTTTTCTTTGCAAGTGGATGTAAACTAATGTAATTCCAGCGTTGTTTTGAACGTAACAACTTAAAGTTACCGGTATTGTATTGTATATACCTCACCGACTTTAAAGTTGCTCCACTATTTGGGATTTTTTTCAGGGGTTAAAAATCAAAATTTTTACTTTTTGGAATTTTCCCGTCGGTTACAGGCTAGAGGCTATAAGTTTGCCAAATTTCAAGTTTCTAGCTCATCTGGAAGTGGGTAAACATTAATGTCAGTGAGTGAGTCAGCCATGTGGCTTTATAGTAGTATAATATAATAATAATATGATTAAATGTTGGATTAAAAAACCGAAATAATAAAACTGGGACTTAAAAAATTTAGGAGCCAGCCCCATTTCAACTTTTATTTTCGTACGAATTTTTAAGACAATTTTTCAAAAACCTCACATTTCAAAAATAGCTGGGTAAAATAATATTTAAAAAAAATGCAGATTTGACAAATTTGCTTAACTTTTTACATTCAATGAATTAGTGTAAGCATGTCTTGCTTGACTCTAAAATATGAACTGTAAAATAAAAAAAGAGTTTTATGATCAGAAAAGTGTGTTTTAGAACTGCTCTCATGACAAATTTCAAGACTCTAGGAGATTTGGAAGTGCCCAATAATTTAATATCACGTGAGTAATATTTAGTAATAGATTGTATTTGAGTCAGTATTATTCTTTCTAAAAGGATGTACAAGAAATTATGCTTTTTATTTAATAGTGGTATTTAACATGCACTTTCTGAATCTACTGATTATATCAGCACACAAGAATTTCTTTGAGCGAGGGTGAAAGAGCTTAACAATTTTGCTGAGAAAGGTATTTTTTCACATATCTTCCAAGGTTCTTTTTACATACCACAATTGACATAGGGCTGAAGGCTTTACTTTCCCTCCAAAGAAAGTTGTGCTACAGATTTTTACTGTTCAAGAAAAATCCGTTGAC
>CABFWB010001941.1:9847-54900 GCA_902151455.1 Timema bartmani
ACAAGTACTTGTCGAAAAGCTAGAGAGAAAGGTGGAAAGGTACAAAAAAAGATTGTACAGGGAGAAAAATAAATCAAAAATAAACTGTTCACCTTCTCCACAAAAACATGTTCAGACTTTAATTGGGACAGAAAACGTATCAATGAATGTAAGGAAACAGTTATTTTTAGGGTATGTATTAAAGAAAAAAGTTATAGGTCAGGCGAAAGAAATAAGTGAGACGAAAAGGAAAAATCAATGGCTTTGAAAAGTGATAGGAAATAAAGAATTAAGGAAAATAGAGTGCAAAAACATTTCTCAAAACTGGTGCCCTACAAAAGTAACAAGATTATGTTGGAGAACCCGAACTCTTTTCAGTACTTACATAATCAAAAACGAAGCATTCGTCATAAGTTAGCAAAGAAGCTAGTTAATTTTTTTCAGGATGACTCAGTGAGCAGAATATGTCTGGGGAAAAAATATTACATCAGAAAAGGTAAATTAAAAACCCAGTGGCAAGTTCTTCTGGACACTGTTCAAAATTTGTATAAGAAATTACTTCGAAAGAATCATTGCCAAATCTCCATGACTACTTTTTACCGAGCAAGACCATTTTGGGTTTATGTGCCTAAAAAGGTATACCTGTGTTTGTATAAAGCACTCAAATATGGACCTAATAGTTACATATCTTAAAAATGTGAACGTTATCAGAGAACGTAACGCCAATGAAGTTGCAGCCTCCGTTGTTTGTTCTGCCATAAATAAACTGTGTATGCTGGGTAAATGTGAGAAGTGCCAACATAAAGAGGTAAATTTTTCATACAGTGAAGACTTTATTTTAAAGGTAAATGTTTTCAGTGGAAGACAGTTAAAGAAGTCAGACTAATCAAAAACAAAGAAAAGACTATACAGAAAGCTCTGAAAGTGAAATAAGTGAAACAAGTAACTGAAATGATAGAGGAATTTAAAATGCAATTAAAACTTTTCAAAGCACACTTATTCCGCGCCAATCATCAATCAGCAGAACTCAAAAAGAAAACAGAAGATTTGAAAGAAGGGGAGCTATTATTTAGAATACATTTTTCAGAAAATTATGTAGCTAAGTATGCAGAAGGAGTGCAGTCTGTTCATTTCGGCGCTTTTAAACGTCAGTTATCTCTGCACACTGGTGTGCAGTATGCACTTGTTAATGGAAAAATTCAATCAATGTGTTTCTGCACAGTGTCTGATAACCTAGACCACCAAGCTCACACTGTGTGGGCACATATGGCACCGATTTTGAAGAAATCTGCAAGTCAGTTCTCTAACACCAAGGTCATACATTTTTATTCATACATTCCATCAAGCCAGTATTGTAATTGAATCAACATGTATTTATTTAAAAAGAATGTCGTGCCCAGGTACTTTTCAAAGGTCAAATACATGGCTTGGAATTTTTCAGAGGTAGGTCATGGAAAGGGCCCATTGGATGGTGTTGGGGAAGCACTGAAAAGAGGAGCTGACAAGAAAGTCGCACATGGCGCAGACATCACAAAATCATCAGAGTTTGTTGCTGCTATGGCAGACAGTAGCATTATTTTGTTCGAGATAAATTCAAAAGAAATATACAGATTTAAGAGAGAAGTTGCTCAGAGTAATATTCCAGCAATTGACGAAATAATGAAAGTATTTCAAATAACATACTTCAGTGGAATTATGTATGCTTGGGCCTTAGCTTGTTTGGAATGTCCTTGTTTCTTTTAACCACTACACCCTCTGTGAAGTATTCCCTGACAATGTTGACGACAGTGAACTAGATGACATTACCGATCCAAGCCTAAAACAGAAAAGGTGTCTTTCAGTTTCTGAAGTACATCTCAAGACATTGTTAGGATAATCAAGTCTCATAGATTACAGTGAGCAGGACATGCAGTGTGATTGGGAGATTCTAGAACCGTGTTCAGGTACTGACTGGCAAACCCAAAGGGAGGAGACCATTTAGAAGACCTAGATGCAGATGGGAGGATAACATTAGAATGGACCAGAAAAAGATAGGATGTAATGAGGTGGACTTGATAGAACTAGCTCAAGATATGGATAGGTGACATACTTTTGTTAGCTCGGCATAGAACTTTTGAGTTCCTAATGCTATCAAGTAAGTAAGATAGATTGCTTTCACTAGGTCCATCAAGGAATTATGTAATATAGGCCTAGCATGCTTATTTCATAGAAATTTTTTGTTTGTTTTTAAGTTACTTAATGGCAACTGCTTGGTAGCAAAAGGACAGCTCTGATTCTGAAACCAATAAATTAGAAAAAGATTGTGTGTCCATAAACGCCTGTACTGCTATTTTAGATTATGACGTTATAAAAGGCAGTTGGACAGTAAAGGCCATGATTAAATATTGATTAGATAGATAAACTATGATTCTAATTAAAATGTTATTGTACATTTGAAACTATTGCATCGTTAATAATCCAAGTCTTGAGTCAAGTATTCCGACAATCCTAATTTATTTTCAAATGAGGTAAATCATCAAATCACAGGAACACAAGTGATTTTAATATGCCCTATCCTTTAATAAACCTAATGTTTTAGTTAAATGATAATTTGTCAAACATACACATTCATTCTAATGTTAGGCCCTTATATGTTTCAGATTGATTTTATCTTTGTTTCATCATCAAATTGTACTAATAATAACTTCCATGGAAACATTCTTGAGTACATAAATGAAGCTAACAGAAAATGGAACAAATCATATGCAGACATTCCAGGATTTGAAAAAGAATCAGAAAGGGTAAACACTTGAATTAATTACTACTGTTTAGTATGAATATATACACTGAGCCAGGTGTGCTATATTCTTTGGTTTTAATTAGATTAATTGTCGCTAGGTGTCAGCACCACACCGGATTTCTGGTTATTTGCTTTAATTCCTCCCCTTTTCCCCTATTGGCTCTAGGCTCGCTTGTCCCCCGCTTTTTTCTTATCATAAGGTGTGAAACTATGGTTAAGCATCTCTGGGCTCGATGCACAAAACAATGAAACTTTTTTGTGAAAACTATTAAAATGACTCTTCAAGAAATAAGATTGGGGCGCCCCAGCCATCAACTCCTCATGCCAGGTATTCCCACTCACGGTTTACAAAGGTCAGTTAACTAATTTGTTTTCTCTGTGTCACTATGGTGTAGGTAATAAGGTAGGGTCATAGTGTAATTATTTAAAGTAAGACTGGTTGGTATGTGTCAGGGGAAATAATCTTATATATATACTATGATTTTATTTTAATACCAAAATCGTCCCATGTTTTTTAACGGTGTCTTACTACCCATTTAGGCTATCCATCCACATTTTTACCCTATGGCAGTGAGTGATAGGATAGTTATAATTCAGAGGAAATATGCCTACTCACATTTGCATGCCGGAATTTTGAGTAGGAAAACATTTAGGGAAAACCACCCGATGTGCACCCGACCATGCTTTTAACCTTAACTTCCCTTACAGTACTACTCTGGTTTAAGGTGAGCTTTTAATGACTCACTATGCTCTTTGGTGAAATACAATGTTCTTCCCCCCAATATGTTTCTATAACAACGTATATTATTTCGTATCCCATATATTATGAGCTGTAAGTGTAATTAAATGAATAACAAAAAAGTATAGCTCCAATCTGTATTACACAGGCCTGCAAAATTTGGGTTGTTGAAAATTGTTTTTAATGTAATGGGTGATTATTATGTTTTTTGGTGTGCTGATTTCAAAAATGATCTCCGATTTTCTCTATCACGTAAGGATTTTTCACAAATTGGATATCAAAATATAGAAAAAGGGCTCAGTTTATGTATAATGGTTAAAACTTATTTATTAAAAAAAATTAAATTATAGTTTTATTTACAAAAAAAATAAAGCTAAGCCATTCTCAACACTTACCAAGACTTACAAGTCCTTATACTGCCTTTTTCTTTTATCCTCAAAGCTCCTTTTTGAGCTTTTTCTCTTGTAGACAGCTTTCGGCTCTTCTCTGTACAGCATCCAACAGTAGTCTGCCATCATGTTGATGTTCCATCTGCCTTGGTATCTGCGTTCCATCTCCTTGATGTCTTGATGGAATATTTCCCCTTGCTCTTCACTCAAAGCACCAAGATTTTCGGGAAAGTAGTCCAAATGGGAATTCAGGAAGTGCACTTTCAAGCTCATCGAACAACCCAAGTCCTTGAATTTGATGAGCATGTTTTCCACTATGAACTTGAAGTTGGGGTCCTTATTTTTTCCAAGAAATTTCGTTACAACTTCTCTGAAAGCTTTCCAGGCATCTTTTTCAAAAACTTCCATTTTTGTTTCAAAGACTTCGTCTTTCAGAAGTTTCCGGATATCTGGACCAACAAAAACACCTTCTTTCAGTTTCGCTTCTGACAGTCCAGAAAACTTGTTACACAAGTATTTAAAACACTCTCCTTCTTTTGAGAGAGCCTTTACAAACTGCTTCATTAAACCAAGCTTGATATGAAGAGGAGGCAGGAGGACTTTTCTTGGATCAACCAAGGTTTCCCTTACTACATTTTTGCTTCCAGGTTCTAATGTAGCCCTACATGGCCAGTCCTTTTTAACCCAGTGCTGCCTTCTATCCCGGCTATCCCATTCACACAAGAAGCAGGGGTACTTAGTGTAACCTCCCTGCTGCCCAAGAAGCATGGAAAGTACTTTAAGATCACCACATATAGTCCATCCATGATCATTGTAATTCAGTTTGGTGAGAATTAAGGCTAAATTCTCGTAGCATTCTTTCAAGTACACAGAATGCCCTACTGGTACGGAAGCATATTTGTTACCATTGTGGAGAAGCACTGCTTTGAGGCTTCTTTTTGACGAGTCAATAAAGAGCCTCCACTCGTTTACGTCATACTGTATGTTAAACCTCACCATCAATCCAGGGACATTGCTACAATAAACCAGGTCACCATCTTGAGAAAAGTATGGAATAAAATATTTTTCTCTGTTTCTGAACCATGAGAAAGAGGTACCTGGAGCCAATAAGTTCTTTTCCTTTAGCCTTGATCCTAACAGTTCTGAAGAATCTTTAGGAAGACCCAAGTCTCTGACTAAATCGTTCAATTCAATCTGTGAAAAAAGTTTGGGCTTGCTGCTCTCTGAAACATCTTGAAATTCTTCATCAAAATCATGGGCCTCCTTATCAGAGTCATCGGGAATCTCCTCTAGTTTATCTAGAGATGTAGGTATGGGTATTCCTGGGCCATGAGGTACAGGACGCATAGCCGACGGAAGGTTTGGATATAAAATGTCTTTCTTATTTTTTAAATTGAACCCCTTAACGTTACACGAACAAAAGTAGCAGTCATCACTGTGATTTTGGGGTTCCCTCCAGATCATTGGGACCCCAAAACGAAAAGATTGTTTCTTACCTTTTGACCACTGTCTGAGTTCTTCTACACATATAGAGCACACTTTATGTGGGGCCCACGACTTATCCTGGTCACAAAGTTTCACACCGAAATATGCATAGTACACTTTTTCAACAAAATCTGTAATGTTTCTTTGTTGTTTCTTTACTACAAAGTCCCCACAAATGTAACAAAAACTGTTAGCTGAATTAATACAAGATCTTGAAGCCATTTATCACACTTAAAATCAGATTAAAACCACAAATAAAACTCAACAGCTGATGGAAAAAAACTTGAGCAGTGATTTTACACTGTATGTGACAACCTTGTCTCTCAAAGATTGAGTTGAAACTGAGCAAACATTCAAAGAAATGAAATGAAAGAATGTGGGGAGGGGAAAACAAAAAGGAAGTGAATCATCACTTTTATCCCTTAGTCTTAATATGAAGAGGGGAAAACCAAATGAAGTGAATCATCACGTTATCTTAATCACTGTCTTAAGAAACTCAGTAAACATGTTTCTAAAATTCTCTTTATGACTCATGGCACTGCCACTCATTGTTCCCAAATAACCCCCCCTTCCATCCCTCCTTCCCCTCTCTATTTGAAACCTCTTTATTATAATACACCTTGATCAGATGAAGGCTAAATTTTTTTTTTTAAGATATGAAATTTTTTGCTTAGAAGCTTAATACACAATAAGGGTTGAATATTAAAATCTAAAATTTGAGTTTGTCAAAAACTGTTACGTGATGGAATTTTTTTACTATTTTTACTGAAATCAGCACCCAAAAATCTATAAGAATCAGTGTTTAGATTAAAAAAAAAATTTTCATTGCAGGCCTGTGTTATCTAAAAAATTGTGGCATAAATGTTTCATCTCACTAATTATATTGGTATGATCATAATAGGCCTACTACTACATTGTATTTATATGCTGGTGCTATTTTTTTTAAATAAAACTTTTGTTCTTTATTACCATTATCATTACTTTTTAATCTTGCTTACATGCCGCTAGGTTTTTTGCATTATGCCACTTGGCCTGAGAACCGTGACACTGGTATCTTCTTTTACCCAGACATGTCCCCTTTTCAAGCCATAAAATATATGTCTGGATTGGGCGAGCCTCTTTTTAGATGTTATTCTCCTGTTTTCAGCTAAAATATAACTTCACAGCTTTTAGGTAAGGAATTTTTTTAAATACAATTTTACTATTATGTACCCCACTGATAGTGACCCTGTGTATTGTTTTATTTGCTAAAACACTATGTACACTAGCCTTCATTTAATTATCTTCAAAGCATTAATAACTTTTGCATCATAACATTATAATTCTAAAATAAGGTTCTCCACAATTTATAATTATTAGTGAAGCCATTCTGAAAAATGTATGAGGAACATTGTTATAAAATTTAATAAACTCATCCTCCAAATCCTGGCTCAAATTGGCATAAAAGAGTAAGGAAGGAAATATCTGAGATTGGAGCATTGTAGAACTCACTCTCCGGCTTAACACAACTCCTGTTATCCTCATAGCCCCATGATCACATAACAAGATAATGGGAAGCACTTCTGTAGTTCCCAATATAATCAACGGAAGTGTTCCACCTGTAGTTTGTTAGAATGTCATGGCAAATGACAGTTTTTCCAAGTAGAAAAGGAGTATTTGATTGTCATTGAAAAATATTCAACTGGGCAAAATCTTTTTAAAAGTACAAAATTTTAATTAATATTCAAGTTAAAAAGATTTTAGGGCTCATGGATAGGTTGTCAAAAGAAGGGTTATATTAAATATATGCATGAACAGCGTTTTCAATTTAACATGTTGCTTGTTATGAAATTCTTGTATTCACATAAAATAAAATATTGAACATGCTCTGGTTCTTTATTTTCAAGTTTCATTACTCTATTATCTGAATAAATCGCTATATTAATTTGTTACAAATAAATAGAAAAGAAAATCCATTGGATTGTACCCTTCAGTCTAGTCTTTAAGGAAGAGAGCTTACCTTGCGTTATTCCACTACTGTATCGTTTATAAGATAGTCATACTGTAATCTATCAAGGAAAGACTACCACCTCTCAGTGTAGTGTGTACCTACATATACTTTTCTGACACATTATCTCAGTAGTGTGTTTGCCTATTAGTTTAAGGGTATTTGGTTCTATTTTCAACAATGGCTGCTAATATATTTCCAGGAATTTGAGTTGGCTCCCTTTAAATGCGTGGCAAATTAGCTTTTTGGTTTTTGTGGTTTTTCTTAGAATCAAGTTTGGTCAAACTGTTGGATAGTCTGGTCATTAATGCTTTGGGTTCCTGTTTGTATGCTATTTAGTCCCAAAGCTGGGTGGAATTAATTCATCCCATCGAGTGCAAAAGCTTAGTGAATATTTGATGGCCACTGTGCTGTTATGTAGTTGCCACATTTAAGTAAGCATAACTTCTCATTATGTTAATGCTACAGAAATGAATATTTTACTGAAATGTTTTGAATTTAATGACAAATACCTTTTCTAATAAAATAATTGTTGTGAATTCCATTAGTTAGTTAGATTATTTTCTATTTGAATGTATAAAATCAGTGTCCACATTGCTTATTTGTGAGGTATAACCATGATTTACTCAAAAATTATACTACTTTCGAAAGAAGTCACAATAATAAAAGAGTTGCATTTTCTAACGAGGATCAGGAAAATTTATAATAATATGGAGTTGGACCCAGTGCTTCAAGAATTATGAAAGATAGCTTGTTATATGTCCACTGTATTGTATAATTTTACAGTTTATCACACAGGGCTTTCTTTCATTTCAAAAGTATCTACCATAAATCTCTCAATCTGATGCACAGGTCATTTTGAACATGTTTAACTGTGATATTTATAGTTAAACATGCTCAAATGATCTAAAGAAAAGTTCAAATTGGATGAGCATGATGAAATATTTAATGAACAATTTATTAGGTTGCACTATTTTTAGCAAATGTTTAAAAATTTTAAGTAAAAATTTACAGTTTACAAAATTAAAACTATGTTTTGTGAGAAGGGCGAGCAAATAAATATCATTGTATGTCCTCTTCACTTTTATTGTAACTGCTATCATCACTGTCAAAATCACTTTCCTAATCTTCTCTTTCACTGTTCATTCCTGTGGCTGTTTCAAGATTTTCTGGGAGTGTTGGACCATCATAACACTTTATTTGGATTTTTAAAGTACCAGCCATGTTCAGCAGGATCAAGCCTGTCCTCAGGTTTTCTACAATCTGCTAGTTCCCAGCCTGTGACCGGGTCAATTTAATAAAATGCCTCCATCTTCCTCTATCGTTAAACCACTCTTCCTCCTTTAATTTCTTCCATTATTCTCCTCTCACTTGAACACTTTCCTTTATCTACTCGTCCTATCTCTTTTTTGGCCCTTTCCCCACATACTTAATTTCCAACATTTTCTTCGGCATCCTCCTCTTTTTTCTATCCTCATTACATGCCCATACCATCTCAGTCTTGCTTCCTCTACTATCTCATGTACTCCCTGTACCCCAACTCTTCCTTGGATAACTTCATTCCTAATCTTGTTTCTCTTTGTGACAGCCAACATGCTCTTCACAAACTTGATTCCCATGGCTTACACTTTCCTAGTCTCTCTTACATCATTGTTCATGTTTCTGCTGCATATGTGACAATAGGTACAAAGTACGCTTGTACAATACTTTTATACACTTAGGGGGAATCTCTTCTCCATAGCAGGTCTCTTACACACCTATAGAACAACTCTCCCTGCTGTCTTCTTCACATTAAATCCTTCCACCTTTATCCTCAATAACGCTTCCAAGATATTTTATGTTCTGTACTTTTCTCAGCTCTACTCCATCCAACCTTATAGCTTGATTAGGCCTTACCCTCTTCCTTGTCATTACCATCACTTCACACTTTGCCATGCTAAACTTTATTCCACACTCTTACTTCCTCATTCCATTCTTGTAGTTGTTCCTGTACTTCCTCTTCCTTCTCCCCCCATACCATCAAGCCATCATAAAACATAATGGCTTTCATTCTTCCTCCCTGAGTTTTCCTGCCACTTTGTTGATGACCATTACCATTACAAATAGTAACGGTGAAAGGGCACTCTCCTGCTTCACTCAATTTTTTTATTTGGAACCACTCCGTCCTTTCACTCTCCGTCTTAACACAACACCTGTTATCCTCATACATGCTTTTCACTCTCATTACCACTCCTCTTTCCATTTCTGCCTCCTCCATCGCTTTCCAAACTTAATTTCTTTCCACACTTTCAGATGTCTTTTCCACATCCATAAATACCATTACCAAGTCTCTCCCAAATTTATACCTTCTTTCCATCAGCTGTCGTATGGCTAAGATTAAGTCTGTTTTAGACCTCTGTTTCCTAAATCCATGCTGTTCATCTCTCCACCTTCCTTTCACTTTATTTCTTATTCTTTTTTCCAGAATCTTATATATTTTTGTACAGTGCCACATCAGTGTTTTCCCCCTATAATTTGTACACCTATTCCTCTCTCCTTTCTTGAAAATATGTATTAGAATGCCTTATTTCCAGTCTTTTGGTACCTTGTTCTGCTTCCAAACCACTCTCCAGCACCCAGTATAACCAATGTATACCTACTTCACCTGATATTATCATTTCCACAGTCGATTTGTCCACACTTAGTAGTTTCCCTTGTTTCATTCTCTATAATGCATCCTCCGCCTCTTTCCATGTTGAACCTTTTCCTCCTCTTATTTTATTTCTTCCTGCTCCTCTCTTTCACTCTCATTCCTTTTCTCTTCTGGGTTGAACATTTTACCAAAATATCTCATCCATAGTTTCTTTTCTTCACCGTTTTTCCTTCTTCATCTATCATTCTAACTTCTTGTATTTTCTCTCTCCTTCTGTTTCTTACTTGGATAAATAACACCTTCTTACTTCCTTCCAAGCTTCCCGTACAACTCGCTTCACTCTTTTCTTCTCCCTATATTCTTACTCTGTGTCCTCATTCCTATTCTTAAAACTTCTTCTGAATGCTTTATTCTTCTCTTCTACTGTTTCCTTCACCCTGTCGTTCCACCAAGGTGTCTCCTTCCACTTCCTCTTATTACTTGTCATCCCACATACCTCCTCTGCCACTCCCACCATGCTGTTATTAAACCTTTCCCATTCAACCTCCAGCCTCCACACCCTAATTCTTATTTCTTGTCTTATTACCTTTTTCCTACATTCCAATCTCTTTATGTCTGCCACCAACAACCTGTGGTCACTATCTAAGGATACACTTGGTATTACCTTGATGTTTAAGGTCTGCCTTTTCATTTTTTAATCCATGATAAGGTAGTCTATCACCGAATTTTGCTCCCCATCCCAATTATATCTAGTGATTTTATGACGTTCTCTTTCCTTCATTTACCAGCTGTTTGCCACATTCATTTTATTTCTTGCACATAACTCCAACAGGCTCTCCTCATTTCTCTCTCCCCATCCTTCCTTTCCTGACACCTCCTCAAGCCCTACTCTCTCGTTTTCTACTTTTGCTTTCAGATCGCCCATTACTATCTGATGCTTGTTTCCCATATGCCTTTCTAGGTCTTCCTCAAACTTGTATTTTTTTTCTGCTGGGCATACACTTTTATCACCTTCAGATTTTTTCCTTGGTCATTGTCATCTTCATTATTCTATCGTTCATCCCTACTACCTCCACCTTTCGCCTTTCTCTCACTACGAAGCATACTCTGTTTTTTCTCCCTTCATTATTCCCCATCCCATGTAGAATGAAGCCATTCCTTATTTCTCTCTTATGCCCTTCCCTCTCCACTTGGTCACACTCAGGCCTAGGATATCCAATTTTTCTTTTGTCCATCAAATCCACGATATCTTCCAATCAATGTTCCCATGTTCAGAATCCCTATTCTTAGCTTAAGGCTGTCAACAATATTTCCATCCAGCATTTTACTATGTTTTCTCGAATAGGGTTTGTTTCTGTCACAGGCTTACTAAGCCTGTCGTAGCCTACACCTGAGTAGTGGGCTGCCACTCATATAGTTCCTCAGATAGACCATTTATTGGTGGTAACTTTCTGTATCTGATGCTACGTTCCCTTTTAACTTTGGAGAATGCTTTAGTCTGGATCATAGGTGTCTTTTTTTCAGAAATAGACTCTATCTTACTTCACTAACAAAGGAGTATCTAGGGTTTGCCACCTAGTACAAACAAATTTTGTTAGAATTTTTAAAACATTTGCTAAAAATAATGACACATAATAAATTGTATTCTTGTATTTTATCAGTCATCCAATTTGAACTTTTGTTTAGATCATTTGAGCATGCTCAATCATAAACATCATGTTCAACATTTGCGAAAAATAATGACACATAATAAATTGTATTTTATATTTCATCATAGTCATCCAATTAGAACTTTTGTTTAGATCATTTGAGCAAGTTTAATTATAAACATCATGTTCAAACATGTTCAAAATGATCTGTGCAACAGATTGAGATGCTAAAAATATTTGCTAAAACTGCCAGCGTCGCCCACAGCAATCTCATGTTTTCGATCTCTCAGTTCAGCATTAAGTCAACATATAGGGTAGATTTTATTTCCACTGCATTCTCATTCTCATATGTTCAAGCTACTTTTATTTGTCTTTGCACTTAGATGATGTTACACGCCACACTAGTTCCGATCTTAGAACGTTTGATATCTCGATTTGTGTTTCTTCGAGTGTTTAAAATATTTTAATATTATCAAATGCTTATGTGAAATATTTTATGGGCTTGATCCATTCTTATTTTATTAACATATTTGTTAGTAAACGTTTACTTGGCTTCACAAGATATGAGATTATGAATGTTTTTGCCTAACTGTGGGCTCTACAATAACCTAAAGTCTTATCGATTTTGGTTTGGTTTGTTTGATTAGTGATTGAATGCATTGTACTACCGCAGCAGATATGTTTACATATTGAAGAAAAACATCACTTTCCCATCTCTACTATTATATTAATATTTTATATTATTTGACCTATTAGTGAATCATGTCAAACTCAAAATCCTTAAAGTCAGGATTCCAGGCTGGCTGGCTGATGAAGCTTGAGTTTTATTGGGTTCAAGAAGTTTCCAGAGACAAGTACTAAGCACAATGTTACATATGCAAGATTAGTTTTTCTTCAAGTAATATGGGATGCCAGGCTCTTGTGAGTCACTTGACTCGCAAAAAACACTTGAAATGGAAACAAAGTACTAGACAATCGATGTTACTTGTAACATTTTTGCGACCAGGATTTAGTCCTACAGCATCAAGAACATCTGAAGATAGTGCTGCAGATTCTACTCCAACCACTAGTGTTCCAGTACCCAGTGTTCAGTCAAAAGGTGTGCAACCAGCTGCAGCATTTGTAATTTCTCAATCACATACAGCAGCACCCTGAGGAATGGAGGCATTTATTTTAAATGAAGATGCAACTAAGGCAGAAATTTTGTGGTGTGTAGAATCAGTGCTTACTCATAAGTCTTTTCGCAGTGGTTCATATGATGTTAAACTGTTCAAAACAATGTTTCATGATAGCAAAATTGCAAATAAAATGCAGCTGCAAAGAGATAAACTAGCTTATACAATTATGTATGCGATTGCACCATATTTTAAGAATCAACTTGTCCATAAATTAAGCGAGTGCGAATATTTGGTCATTGGATTTGATGAATCCCTAAATAAACTATCACAAAAACAACAAATGGACATCAATGTCAGATATTGGGCCAGTGAGTTGCACCAAGTGTGTAAAAGATATTTTACATCCACATTTCTGGGAAGGACTAGAGCTGCTGACATGGTAGCACGGTTGCACTGTGCTTTAAAGGCTGCAGTAAATATTACTGATTGGAAAATAATTCACTTTTTGAGATCTCTCTATAACTTGTTTGGAGACATATCTGCTCATAGAGCAATGTACACAGCTTATACAGGGCAAAATGTTTTTCCGCAAAAATGTTGTGCAATTAGGTGGCTTGAAAACGCAGGTGTTGCACAAAGAGCAATTGACATTATTCCAAATCTTGTTACATTTGTAAATTGTGCTGAGCATGATAAAAAAAAGCCCCAACAAATGAAAGTTACAAGACTGTGGCAGCAATCATTAAATACAAGTTTATCTTCTAAGCTAGCCTTTTTCAAGATGTTGGCCTAAGAGGTAGAATCATTTCTAAGAGAGTTTCAAACAGATACCCCACTAGCCCCATTCTTACACACTGCATTAACAGCCATTTTGTCTAACGTCATGGAGCGTTTTGTGAAGGTGAAAATACTGAAAGCAGCATCATCTGTGAACGTTATTGATGTTTCTAAAGAAGTACATATTTTGTCAGTCAAAAAAATTGATTTGGGTTTTGCAACATGCAATGAACTCAACAAGTCTAATGGTACAGATTTACAAATTATACAGTTCCATAGTGATTGTAGAAAGTGCTTGCAAAAATTTGTCGTGAAGATCTTGGAGCGCTCTCCACTGGTGTATAGATTGACTAAAGCAGTGACCTGTTTGACACAAGTATTATTACTGCTAATCCTACAATTGCTATGAAACAGTTGGAGACGATTGTCAACTTTAGTAGATGCAAGGTGGCGTGTCGATACAGCAGCTGACAAGGAAGCTCGAGAATTCAAGAATATATGCCTAAATCCAAATGTAATGGTGACACTGAAGGAATACTCTTGCGAACAAGAACAAATTGACCACCTGTGGCGACGAGTTTTCCAAAAGCGCGAATCGGATAACATTTCTAAAGTCATGAAACTTGTTTCAATACTCACCTATTGAAATGTAAATATTGAGCGAGGCTTCTCTGTCAACTCATAATGTATACTTCATAACCAGAGAGAACAGACTTTGATATCCCAGCGTTGTGCGTATGATGCAGTGACAACAATAGGGGGAATTGACAATCTTAACATTTCTAAGTTACTTATACATGCAGCTCGCAATGCACATTTACGCTTCAAAGAAGCAGCTAAGCTCTATGAAAAAGAGAACATTGAAAAGTCACGGAAAGCAACAGTAAAGAGAAGAACATCCACAGAGATTAAGAAATTGGAAGAAAAGCACCGGAAAATTATAGAAAATGCACATAAAGCATCTGCTATGATTGAAGACGAAATAAAAGCCCTGAAATAAACCAGGCATATTTATCATTCCTGACTGCCTTCACTTTTCAACATTTTGAACTGTAAAGGTTTTTTTTAAGTCTTTGATCCAAAATATGTTTTAAAATATTTTCTTATGTTAGAGACTTATTGTAATGTTTATAGCTGAAATTATTTTATTTTTATATTAGAACTCTAAATATGCTTAATCATGCTTTTTAAACTAGGATAAGAACTTCATACAAAGATTTTAGTGTTCAATAAGTACTGCTGTTGTGTGTATGCATATTGGTGATTTAACATTACTATCTTTTATTGTTGAACAAATATATAATAGCTTAAAGCTAATTTTAATCAGGTAGGCCTAAATATTATATTATTATTACCAATGTTCTTTAACATAAATTTACTTGCAACATAGCAGGTAATTATACTTTCTGGAAATCTTCCCTTTTATCACTTGTTTATTGTTTGTTTAATTCGTCAGATTAATTTTTTTTTACTTCTTATTTAGATAAGGCCATTAAATGATGTGTTCCTTTTATACCTGGAAAAAACCTGGAAAGATCAGGGAATATCAGTATTGATTTTGAGTAGCCACCTTTAAATTTATCTTCTGTACACAATACAATTTTTCAGTGTCAACCATTTTATTTTAGTTGATTAAATTTCTTTCAAGGATTCATTTAAATGTAACTAATGACACCACTGATTATTTTGTATTATATTATAGGCCTTGAAAAGGAGGCATGCTTCATAGAACTAGTCATTGGTTATAGCATCAATGAAGGGTTCAAACAAATTTTGACGTTACGTCAGAGTGATAATGTAAATAGGTACCAACAGAACACTTTTAATAGCTTGTAACAGGGTGTCTACCATCCGGGAAATCAGGGAAAACGGGAATTAGCCGGGAATTTGAAGTGATCGGGAAAAAACAGGAATAAGTCGAGAATTCGGTAAATTATAATAAAAATCCGGGAAAATGTTGTTTTAATCAAAATATGAAATATAATAATCATTAAATCAGTAAATTATAATGTGATTCAAACAGTAATTGTTTTCTTTTTAGCTGTGTAATATTTTTTTAATTCCTACTAAACAATGTTAATACAAATTTAAAAAAAATGTTTATTTAAATTTTAAAACTTATTATTATTCATAACAAAATATTAGTAGAGAAACGAGGGGGGGGGGGTGGCGAGTTAGAAGGATGTGACATACTTTTTAGTCGGGAATTTTAGGAAATGATCAGGGAAAAGGTCGGGGATTTCATTGGTCAAGTTGAGTAGGCACCATGTTGTAAGGAAGAACATTTACTGTAGAATTCATTAATCCAAACTCACGATATACATCAGCCTTTTTCCGTCCACTTTCACATGCTCTAATGACACATACTTTCTCTTGAATAGACAGAACTTTTCTTTTTGTACTACAACTTCCCATGATTATGAAAATGTAGGCCTACATATAATGTTTACCAAATGACTACACAATGACTACCAAAACTAACATTGAACTTATAAAACATAAAAAAAAAACTTGACTTTGAGCTTAGACGCGCACACGAGACAGTTCCAGCCAGCTCAGTGACAATGAAGGAGGGTTAGTCTTCCCTTCATTTTGACCTTGAAGTGCCCACGATTCCCACAACCTTCTCCCAGACTTTGTTTTGCCATTCAATCTATTACTAGACCAGTACACTCCCAGCTTGCTATAAAATAGATCTCTGTAGGAATTTGTCATTTTTTCAGGGTTTTTTTTTTGTTACATAAACTTACATTTAAATACAATTTAATGTAAAATATCTAAGAAGTTTTTGACGCTACAACCGAGTGATAGTGACGCTAAAACAGAGGTTTTTATAATGTGAATAGATGACATTTTGACTGGACTGCTGAACAAATGACGCTACATCCGAGTTGACGGAATAGCCTTGGCCCTTATAACCAAGTTAAACTGTATTAGCATAAATTAATAAAATGTCCTATGTTTAACTGCTGGGATTGTGATTTGAAAAATTAAAATTGTCACATAATGAAACAAACACACACCTGCTCTAGAAATGAAATGATGACATTTTACATTATTTTGCTGTACCATAAGGTGGAATTCCAGGCCCCCACCATGGTTCGGATCCCATGTTAAACTGTAGGTCCTCCATTTCATCTCGCAATCACCTTACCATTACACATTAGTGTAAGTGTGTACAACCTGAACAGGTAGTAAGACGCGATGCTAATAATAATAATGATGATGATGATAATGATGATGATGATGATAAAACATAAGATTTTTTAACATTCTTTAGTGTGCCATTAAAGGCACTGGAGAATATAATAATTGCATTTGTCTTCAATAAACAATATTAAACTATCAAGTTCAACATAGTGCATTGTATCATGAGCTTCAAAACTTTACCGTTCACCAAAAAACCAAATAAATCAACATTTAGAGAGATAAATACATACTTTATGACATTAGGAACTCGAAAGTTCCTTGCCGCACTTATAAAAGTACATCACCTATCCCTATCTTGAGCTAGTTTTATCAAGTCTTCCCATTGGGTTTGCCAATCTTTACCATAAACATGGTCTAGTCTCTTCTATTTGTGGCACATGTCCTGCTGAGAGATTTTGATTACCCTAACAATGTTTGGTGATGAGTAGGGGGTATGAAACGCATTATTATTTAACCTCCTCCATTCTCCTTTTTTTAACCAAATATTCTCCAAAGTACTAAGTTTTTAAACACACTGGATAGGTTGTTAAAATTATCTTTATATTATTTTATGCTTGTTTGAGTGAAGGGTCTCCTGGTATGCTATTCAAAAGTGCATAAATCATTGATTCAGTCTTTGTGTCTCAAATGTATATTGTACCATATAATTTTTGAAACACGTTTATAATACTTGATATTTAAGTATTATGTGATATGGTCTAAACAATTATATACTTGATATATTAACTGTCTAATATTGATTATTTTAAGAAGATCTACATTTTTGTCCAGTTATCAATTCTTGTGTTTTGATCTTTTTTATACTAAAATGTTTGATACTTTTCAATCTAAATGGCCATACACTTTAAGAACAAAAGTATTACCTGAAAAAACCCAATAAAACTTTTAAATGAGCATTACGGTATATCCTGAAAACATGAATATATCCCAGGTTTGGACAATGCTTTTTTAGTACAAATAGCATTTAAAGTTAAGCAGATTGGCCAGTTTTTGATACAACACTTAATTCATCGGACTTAATTTAAAATCTACAACCTCAAACTTTTTTTTGTCCTCCAAAAATGTTTGGAACTCTATTGTACATTTTCCTTTGTTTTAAAAATATATATACTCAAGCTATGCTTGCCATTGTGCTTACAGTTGCAATACTATTGATTTCAATTGCCATAGAAAGTAAAGTAGCTGTGAATAGAAAAATTTGGTGGAACTATACACTAGTTTACTAGGACTTATTTTAAAATCTCTTGAAATTATAAAAGTTATGTTATTTTATTTCATACTTATTTACAGGTCTCATTTGCTGTTGGCGATTCTCTCACCACTATTCATCTTATGATAGCATGGGATTATGCTTACCGAGCTGCTCGCATTGGACCGTGGGAGCAGATAGCAAGGGATAGAACAAGATTCCAAGCCCGTATTAATCAGATGGAAGACATCCTTAAACCAGTGTTATCAATAAAATACAGAGATTCTTGTGCTAAGAGGCTATCATTTAATTTATAAAAATAGGGTAGTATTGAAGTATGCTTTCTTTTAATAATACACTTAAAATCTCACTGTGTTTAGCCAAAGTGAATTTAAAAACTTTTTTATTTTATTTTTATTTTTTTAAGTTTTCCAGGCAACATAGTTACTATATATTATTGTCATAAGAAAAGAGTCATTAAATCTATTTATTAGTTTTAAATAGTTGAATGTACTTCTATTGCAAAAAAAAAATATATATATATATATCTAACAATAATTATGAAACATGTTTATATGCAAAAACATAAAACTTTGTTTAATAGGCCTTTTTTATGCCCCCCTCCCCTGACTTCATACTAAAACATAAATTCACATGTTCGGCTTTAGTATAAATGTCTCTTTACATGAAAAAATAGGTTCAAACTATCACACACACATGCCCTCTAAAGCAACATTTCCAGTTTAACAGCTCTACCAGAATTTAGCTTTATTTGAAATAAAAAAGGTGCCAATACTGAATCCCTTTCTCTCCTGCTCTCTTCATATTTGCAANAAAACATGAAAACCTTTTACTGCCTGGAAAGGGTATTAAATACACATTAAAGGAACTGTATGGAAGCTAAAAACAAACTTGTGCTCCCCAGCTTAGTAACATCTTTGAAAAAATTCAAATTTCAAAATAGTCTGATAGGGGAATGTAATCCCAATTAATTTTTATAATGTACCTTATAAAAATGGAATATATATATATGATATGATTCAATATGGTTGGAAATTTTTGTATCTTACATTATCAGCCTTCTAATACTATAATGTTGTATTTTAATTAAATATAATCAGAGCTTATAAATAATTTTAGCCCACAAGATATAGCTTTCATTTAAATGATACAAAAATATACATTATTTCAGAAAACTTGTAAAAATCGGGAATTTCATAACTTAAAAAGCGTATCTATCTTGTGGAAATGTTTGTTCATTTTAATAACAAGTTCAGTATATATATATACTGTACTTGTTATTAAAACGAAAAAAGAATTCCTATGGTAGATATGCTATGTAAGTGTTGAAATTCCCTGGGTTTTACAAGTTTTTTGACTTTGACATGACAGCATTAACCCTCATGATTCCAGACTGATGATAGAGCTAATTTAAACATGGTATAGCTGTTAAACTAGAAATGCTGCTATAGAGAGCATGTGTGTGTGTAATATATATATGTGTGTTTGTATGTTTAACTGCTGGAGTACACTTAAAAACAAAAGTGCTTTATCCATTAATATGAATTTTGGGAAAGAATCTTAATATTTGTTGTGAGTAGCTGTCATTTGCAAATAAAAGTTTTTATTTTTCATTTACAAAATATTTTTATAAAACTTAGAAATTTTATTAATATAAAAGGTAAGATGTAATAAAAAAAATTACTAACTAGTCACTATATCTTTTCTCTCCCATCTAGTACTTCTCAATAAGTATACTTTTGGCAAATTTAATTTTTATATTGAAAACTGTAAAAAATGATTGTACTCAATGTTTACAACTAATTTAAATTTAATATTGAATTTTAATTTTTTGTCAAAAGTTGATGAGTGAAGTTAACTTCACTCAATTGGGTAATTTAATTTTCACATCCAAATATGTGATATTTTAATCCATATGGAATTTCATGAATGGATTTTCAATACACCTCAGTGTGTTTGCTTAAATTTATCCTTAAAACATCTATTTACTTTGGGTTAAGTTGTTGGTAATCTTTTGGAAGTCCATTTGTGCCCCTAGTTTGGTCCAAATATGTTAAAAACTATAAGCAAATACTTAAATCATTACTAATACTTTACAGCTGGCTACTTTTTGTGTGAAAAATTGATGGGGCTGCACCATACACAATTTGGTGTGGAGAACCATTTATGTTGTAAGTGCTTTAAAACTTATATTTTTGTGTGGTGATGTGTGATATTATTATTTATTATTATTAAAAGCTATATAATGGCCGGTGGTATCCAAGCAATATATAATTTCTACAACTACAGTTTTTTATACAATACTAAAACAATCTTACTGTATTCAGATGTCAAATCATGTGATTTGCAACTGTCATTTTTGATAGTTAATGTTAATACTTATTAAAGAATATAGCAAAATGTTATCAATATTGACTGCAAAAAAAAAGTTTATATTTAATAAACATTCCTTCCTTATATAGAATTAAATGAATTGGTTTATTGGGAAATAACATGTAAATTTCCAAGATAACATCAGAAACTGTAAGCCTGAATATAGCTTGTATGAAAATTTATGCTAAAAACTAAAAAAAAATATTTAAATTTCAGTGGGTAAGTTGGGACAAACTACAAGATACTATCAAACAAAACTATAGAAATTGACTATTAAAAACTATTGGAAAATATTACACAAATTGACTACTGAAAAATACTTCTAAAATAAACTACAGAAATATACTATTGGAAAATACTATACAAATATACTACAGAAAAAATACTATTGGAAAATACTATACAAATATATTATTGAAAAATACTACAAAAAACTACTGGAAAATACTATACAAATATATTATTGAAAAATACTACAAAAAACTACTGGAAAATACTACAGAAATATATTACTGAAAAATACTACAAAAAACTACTGGAAAATATTACAGCAATTAACTTTTGAAAAATACTACACAAATAAACAGACCCAATTTAATGCATATAAATGCACCTGCATTAGCGTGCAGTGAATTGGATAACCAGCTTAATTGATTAACAGAAAATATGTCAACGCAAATCTGACAATGAAAGACCATTGTGAACGATGTGGGTCAAAACTGAATTGATCCTTCCTCTAAAATAATACATAGTGTGTTTGGTAATACATTTGTGAAACACAGGAGTTAATAGGGGGATACAAAAGTAGTGGATCTATGTAAGCATCATGGTAGCAGAAATCCGGTCCGGCATCCACAGCTTGCTGCTGGTACATTATTTTAGCATCACTTCTTACTACCTGTTCAGGTTATATGCCTATGTACTAATTAAGCCATTGGGTTAGGGATGAGGTAGGTGTAGTTTATAGGAAGTGCACCTGCATTTGCGTGGAGAGAGAGAGTGGGAAACCATTTAGGGAAAACCACCCTTAGTGCACCCGACCGGGATTGAACACCGATTTCCCAGTCCTTAACAGTCTATAGTCTAACATGAGACGGCACATTAGACCATGTGGCCACCGAGGCTGGTCTGGCACATGTTGATTGTGCATGTTGCCACTCTGACTTCTCAGCCACCAGGTTTCTTAAATCAATCCACTCATATTGTGGGAGACTGAGGTTCGAAACTCGGTTGACTGTACTGAAGGTTGTTTTTACGTAATGGTTTTCCACTCAACCTCCATGCAAATGAGGGTAGCACCCTTTTTCATCTCTAAACCATTAGCGTAATCAGTAAATACAGTAAGACGTGGTATAAAAAAAATTCAGATCCAATAAAACATTTTAAAACTATGCAATCACATCTTGCTCACACTCCTTCTGTGATTTGCTCCTCCCACCTCTTTCTTGGTCTTCTTCTCGTACCTTTTATCTCCAACATTCTTCTTGGTGACCTCTTCTTTCCCATTCTCTTGATATGTCCATACATCCACCTGCTCTTTCCCTTACGACCTAATTTCCTATTCTCTCCCTTTCCTGGTAACACCCAGAAACCTGTTTGATTAGTTTGAATAAATTTATAAACAGTTAACAAAATGTGCATACCCACAAATAATGGTAATTAAAATCAATAAAATATAAAAGGTGGTTCAAGTGTCCCAATTAACGTTGATTTCAATGTAAAAAAACTAGTGCACTTTCAAATAGGTCACACGGATATTTCTATGTATAAAAAATCTTCCTGAGATTGAACAAAAATAATTAATTTTATTATAATTTAGGCTAGAGGTGCTTTATTGCTTCTCTGTTCTTAGTCGTACATGATGTACTTTTATTTTAATTTGGTTAGAGAAAATAATAACTAATCGGCCTCGTGGTCTAGTAATCAGAGTCTCTGGCCACTGACTAGAGGTCCACTGTTCAATTCCTGATGGATACCTGGGGATTTTTCTCTAAAAGCGGAACTCTGCTACAAAACAAGTAAAGCATAGGTCTTCAAAATAATTATATGCTAAAGCAGTTTTATAAAAATATTTTTAAATAGATGGTCATTACTGATAAATACAAACTTTTAAATAAAATAAAATTAAGAATCATAGCTAAAGCTATTATTTATGTTTTAAGTGAGGATTACTTCATCTAGATATTATATTCTGAAAATTGAAAAATGACACCTGGACACGGGAATGGAACCCGGGACCTTTGGCTTAGTACGCCAATGCTCTAACCACTTAGCTATTCAGGAACCATCCCGTGTTCCCGTATCCAAGTGTCGTTTTTCAATTTTAAGAATAAATTAAAATTGTTCTTTAGTTGGTCTATTAATTAAGCATAGAACGCTGTGTTACAAGAGGTTTTTAAATTAGAAAGCGAAATTTGTTAGTCCTTTGCAAAAGCTATTTATTTTTTGTGAAAAAAAAAAGTTTAAGATGTTGTCACTCCATGCAGTTTCTATGTTGGTTTTTAAATAATGTGAACATTTACTTAACCGCAGTGAGTAGTGTTTTTGAATAATCCGTTATAGAAATGTTTTCAAAATTTTAGTAGCCCATCTTTTGATTCACAGTAGTTTTGCAAGTGTAATGACAATATTAAATTAGAAAATTTTGGTATTTTGAAAAAAAAAATGTGGATTAAATATGCAGGTGTTGGGATCCAACAATATGTTGAACAAAGTGTACACCTAAAATTAAGAATGTGCAGCTACAGAAGTGCATAGTTGGAACTAGTAATTTTTGCAACCTAGGATGGCCGGCTAGCTTACTATTACATTCCTAGTCTTGAGACAATGGCTTCTTTAATGACCATGTAAATTACAGTTAGGGATGAACGGCTGACTTAGAGTTTATCCAGGGATTAACTGACTAGCTAGCAGGACAGTTGTGTCCGGTACTTCATCAGAGGATGTTGTAAAACTAAAGACCTGTGCATGGTCTAAGAATATAGTAGAGTTAGGGTAGTTTACCCAGGGACAGATACCATGTATCAAGCTTCTTTTGAAATAATTGTATATTTCATATTTCATGTTATTAAACTAGTGAGTTATAGATTAGAAACACATCTCTCGTATTATTTAAATGTGTGCGTGTGCTCCCATCCTCTATGAACTGGCGACCGGTCATCACACAGGTTTTATGTTCTGCACCTGGTGTTTTTTACACTCTATATTTTCCTAATTCCTCTAAATTCAAGCTTCCTTTAACACACTTGTTCACCATAGTAAAACAAATGCAATGATTTAACTTATTTCCTATTCATAACCTATAAACTTATTTTAGAGCACAAGACATGAAATTATTTAAACAAGCTATAGACCAGGTAACAATTTGTTATTACTATAATAGGTGGTGGTGGTGGCTTTCTATACTATACAAAATTGCAAAAACATGTATTCACTCTGGGTTTTTTTTATATAGTACATGAACATGGTGCAATTAAAGGCAATTTTTCAACGTCATAAAATAATAAAGTGTAGGCCTATTTCGTATTAGTATCAACTTGGAGATGGGTCGAATCATTTATTTCTCGAATCCGAATCCTAAATTTTATTTCACATCTAAAATCCAAATTCGAATTCAGACCTGTAAAGTCATCAAATAAACCCAGCCATAAAAATAGTTACCATGTCATGATTTTGGGTAAGAAGTTTTATTTTATTTTAACTATAGAATATTGATAAACTATTTTAGAAATTAGCATTGTGCTTTCATTGTAATGTATGATAATAATATGAATTAAATTTGCTATAGGCCTAGAACTATTATTTTATGACAGTGAAAATTGCCTTTTATGTCACCATGTTTGCGTACCGTTATAAATGATGTGAAAATATACCTAAGCATCTTGACAAATAATAGCTACACTGTATTTTTTCTAATAGGTTATATCAAATTGCTACAATATAACAGCGTCAACACACTCGCAAGAAAATGACGAGTCCAATGATATAATTATATTAATTCAAAATTATTTTATTTTTACAACATTGACACAACTCACATGTAGGCCAACGCCAAATGATTTCATATTATTGCTTAAGGTTTAAAAAGGTTTGTTTAATTTATCTATATTGACTTATACCTTGTTTCTATGGCTGGCTATGTTAGGTTTGGTAACTAGCCTACATAATAATATATTAGGTAATATTATATTATTTGAACTTGTAAAATAGGCCTATATGTTTCGGGTTTAGTATGTCTTAACAGTTCCATTTTAAGCCATTTCTTTCTTAAAATATCAAAAATATCGATGTCAGCCATACATTATTTCAAACACTAAAACACGTAGAATCGATTTGAACCAAAAATAATCAAAAAATAACTTGTAAATTAAATAAGAAAAAGTTCCACACACCTAAGCGTCGGATATCTTTTGGCCGTTCTAGAACTATTTGAACACATTACACTAAGCCCCAAACATAATTTTTGCTGCCTTTGTGAAGGCATTAAAATCATCTATGATGACCACAATTAACTTTATTTCATAGTAAATTTAACTTCAAACAATTTAACTATTTGTAGGTGATAACAGGTATCAAAAATGACCAAATTATAGATGAAGTAAAACATAATATTGATAACATCATTGAAATAACATAAGTTTGTATTAATTATTATGACACCTATCCATCCGAACTTAACCTAACCTTTCATTATTATGACACTTAATAAACCCAGCTTAACCTAACCCTTCATGTGTAAATAAATTAAATGTATGATTATAGGTAAAATAAACCATTAAATGTAATAAACATGGATGATACATCAAACATCATTGCCATTTTAGTGTGGACTGCACAAGATCACGAGTGTAACGCAAAGAATCATGGAATGACATCTTCCATCCAGTGCACAGAAACAAAGGAAAGTCATACGTCATAGTCAATATTCACATTTTGAAAGTGATTAGGATGTTATCTTGTTGAATTTTATCTAAATATAGTATTTAATAAAAGTGTTAAAAAAATAATCTTGCTGTTATTCGATTCTTTGTACTATAGTGTGCATAGTAAGTGAATAAAATATCAACACGTGGTACCATTTCAGTGAAAAATAGCCAAATATGGAACGGTTAAGGCGTACTAGACCCTATGTTTCTTTAATATATGACTTGAAGTGTGACTTTTGGTGGGTTGGTATTTCTGTTTTTCTGTCTTAAAGAATACATAGTTACAGGCACAGTTTATTTCTAACATACTTATGACAGTTTAGTTTGAGTAAAAAAAAGTTTAAGACTTTTTAAATTAGAATGGTAAATAACTACCCATGTATAAGAGGTATTTTGTGAAATAAGGCTCAATGTTGTCGCTGTATACTGTTTTTAGGTTAATAAATAATTAAGCTAAATTTCAATCAGGATTTACGAGAGTTATATGTACCATGTGACCTTCAAAATAGAGATAAATTTAGGCTAGTGATTTTGGCTGGGTTTTTTTAATTGCTCTAAAAAGCCCGGTTCTTGAGTTACGTACCCATAAACTGCTTAAAGTATTAAAATTTGGTCTGCAATATTTAGAAAATAATTATACCAATATATGCCTACTATCAAACTTATAGGTTTGTAACTTAGGCCTGAAACTATTTTTCAGGTGTGCCATAGCAGCAAATTTAATATACCTTTTTAGTCTAGTCTAAGGCCATTAACTAAACCTATTATAAGATCACTGTAGCTATGAGCATATAGAATAAATAGATATCTAAAGGCATGTGACTAAATATATATGCCTGAATATAAACAAACAAAAATATGGCCTAGACCCCGGCGAGTATTAATTAAATCATGAACGTATATATACAGTACTCTGCATATTTATGTGATAAATAAGATCTGAAACTTACCTCAACAGGATTTATCCTTGCACGCACGGTTTTAAAATTCATATTTTAATCTTTAAATTACTGTGCAGCGGAGATTTGATAGGTTACAGTAGCACACTTTAACAACTTTCTGCGATGGTTTAAAAATAGTTGAAACAGGTTTATTTCTAATAAATTCTAAGTAGCCAATAGAAAAACAATTTTCCTCATCAGGGAATTTAAAAATACAGAGCACTTTTTAAAATTAAATGCCATCTTCAACAAAACAATTACACAAGGAGACACGATGGATACTAGAAAGTAGAAACAAAATATAAAGAAAATGGCAGCCGGGAATTAAGACTCTGCGATAGAAACAAGTACTTTATAAATATGTACATTATTATTTTAGTTCATCTAATATTTAATATGAATAACATTTAAATTAAATGTAATTTAAAAAAATAGTCTTAAAATAGATTTCCTCTTAGTAAAACCTTTTGAAATATTTAAGATTTATTTTACTATACTGTAGTAGTTATTCGGCTTGGATTTATTGGTATGTCCGGTCGAAGTTGAATACAAAATAATTAATAAAGTGGCTTTTATTATTATTTAGTTGGAACCTCTTCTTTAATCATGTTTTTTTCAAGCATCACGTCTTACTATCTTTTCAGGTTCTACGCTTATGTACTAAAATTACGCCAATGGTTTTAGGGACTAGGAATGTCATATTTATATGATGTGTACCCACATTTGCGTAGAGGGAGAGTGGAAAACCGTTTTGGAAAAAGCACCTTCCCCTTGACCACCTGACCGAGACTCGAACCTTGATCTCTCTGTCATCAGCAGTCTAGTCTACTCCAAGAGTAGTGCTTTAAACCACACAGCCACCGAAGCAGGTTATTATTTTGTTCAAATGGTGTAAATTGTTTAAAAATTGTATCTACGATCAACAAATTTATCATTAGTGAATATGGGTTTCCCCTTGCACCGTGGTGAAATGATGGCTGAATGTTGTGTGTGTTCTAGAATTAAGTTAGACTAATTAGCTCATATGTGTCTAACCCAAATAGGTGGTAAGATGCGGAGCCAACAAAAAATACCAAAATGACAAAATTTGATGATACCTACTATGTCATTAATTTTCCATTAACTCTTGATACCTCATTAGTTATTCACAAACTATTAATAAATTATTATAAATATTTATTTGGGGAACTTTTGACAAATTTCAATAGTTGTTTTATATATACCATTCTAATCAGTAGTCAAAATTTTAAATTATTTGACAAATAAAAAACCACATTAGGGGCCTAGTTTTTAATTTTACAATTAGTAATTAATTGCAAGGAACAAAAAACTACTAATCTTTGTAATAAACTAATACAAATATTGATTTACTAATGAACATATAAGTAGTTTTCTTTTCACTGCAGTTAATTCAATAGTATTTCTAAATACTGTTGAAATTCAATAGTGATTCTAAAATACTATAGAAATTCAATAGTTTTTCTAAAATACTAATAAAATTCAATAGTCATTCTAAAATACAACAAAAAATAAATAGTTATTATAAAATACTACTAAAATTCAATAGTAATTCTAAAATACTATTAAAACTCAATAGTAATTTTAAAATGTTTCGGTGGTGCTGAGACTTCTTTCCAACTGTTTTCAATATGCCCGCAGCTGAAAAGTCTTTTGCAATAAGCTTGGAATTGACTAGGCTGATTGAGTAAAAACAAATACATTTTCTTAATAGCCTAATATTGTATAGGCTCATTGCAATAAGCCTAAAAATTATTAGGCTGAAAAGCAAATATAACATAATTTTCCAATTAGCCCTGGCTCATCGTAAAATGACGACGCCCTTTGCAAAGTTCTTAAATATTTTTCGAATGTTTAAATCGTCATTTGAGGTACAACACATGGCCACGGCACCGTACTATTCCAGCAGGAGATCGTGAGTGCAAGGGCAGCCGTACACAGGAAATAACTGCGACTGTGACATGTGTACATCCCCATTGTACCTAATGTTTATGAATGGACTCACGGCGTGGTGCTGTGGACGGCTATGGCAAAAAAACCTTGCCGTGTGTAAGGGTCTTAATAGAGAACAAAAATAAATTGTTTACAATTTTGCAGTGTTAGCATCAAAATTTACTCGTTTACGTGAAGGCATTGTTGAAATTAATGCTTTTTTTTTTTCAATTTTTGCATTTCTTGTATCAAGTATGTGTCTATTTGTGTGTTGCAAAAAAATAATCAAATCCATCAAATTAAACTGTTTTGGGGTGGTCCCTCTACCTTCTCAATAAATTTCAAATTGTCTACCATACCATTACAATATTGTTAGTAATACTTGTTTTCTAAATGTCCAAACCTTCACTTTAAATTTAAAATTTCCACTTTCTTATGGTTATTTTGGGTTGTCCTTCCCTCTACACTTACGTAAATGTTTCGATTTCATGCCATTCCAAGAAGTGTTTGTTACTATTAGTTTTGTAAATTTTTGAAGGAGACTCATTTCCCTCCATTAGCACTCTTTCCTTTAAAAATTTTAAAATATGAGTAAGCTTATAACTTTTTGATGTGGCAGTACCTGCATAACAAATTTCAAGCTTATACCACACAAAGTAGTTTTTTCTTATGGTTTTGGAATTAAGGTCCCCCCACCTCCTTTCACCAAAACCCACTGAGAAATGTAAAATAATTAATATGTATTTGGTTAATTGGAGTGAGTCCTTTACAGTCTTGGCATTTAAATTTTCTAGTATGTAAATCTTCAAGTGTTTTTTCTGTTTATAGCCCTCCACTCCACTATATCGTGGAGTCTTATTTTGATAGGTTATATGCAATTTACAGACTTTTCTGGTTATTCGAAGTAGTATCTATGCCTGCCCGCCAAATTCCAGTTGTCTACAACCCTGAAATAAATGTTTCTTTTAGTTTTAAAATGTTGAGTCAGTCCCAGTTCATCAACTCCCACTTAAAAATTTCCAATTATAATACTTGTTATGTGTCATCAGATAGTGACCGATCAACTACTGAATGAGCCACCGAGACCCACCCTCACAGGAGACCTAGTTTAGACCAAAACTACAGACAGTGTCCATAGTGGTTGGGGGCAGATTTATACACCCGTGTGGTGATTATGTAAATATTACTTTAATTATATCACTCATATATTAGAACTGTACATATAATTCCTCGTAATATCATTATTTGTTAGTATGTAAGTAGAGAGTAAGAATTTAGATGTTTTTAGTGTTTTTCTATTCAATCCTTTTGGGGTCTCTCCCAGACAGATACAATTTCATTTTATGTATAGCGATTTTTTGATGTTTGGAAAAGCAGTCCTACCAGTTAACGACACTAACAAAGATTAAAGCTATCTTGCCTAAGTTTGATTTATATTCATTCGTTCATTAATTTATAGGTAGCGCCCTTGACCGACTGCCTTTGATCCTTCCATAAAGTTAGCACCCTTGGCCAGCTGGCTGATACTTCCCATAAAGATAGCGCCCTTGGATGGCTCTCTTTATTTCCTTCCTAAATTCTTGTACCTCCGACCGAAGCTATTTTTCCATTCCAAGGGAAGAGGAGGGAAAGAAGACAGAGAAGCCTTCCGACCCCGGTTACTCGTCCACCCAGAATTCTCTCTTCCCCCTCCACCAATCACCTCTCTTTGTCTATGCCCCCAATACACCCGATCCTCATCTCCTTCTAGCTCTATCCTCTGGGATCAATATAACTGGGACTTCGCAGACATCCTTGAACAAGACCCATCCAACGAAGAGACCTCACCTCAATAACTCCAACGCACCCAGTAAACCTAGCCACCACCACACTTTTCCAAACCCTTAGCAACCTACCCCTCAACTATAATCAACACTCCCCAACCATTAACATACTATACTTATATTTATTTAGCTTGCTATTCCTACAAAAATCAATCAGATTTTTTTTAACTACACTTGATTTGAGAGCTAGAGTCAAGTAATTATTAAGACTCACTTTATAAACAAAAAAATAAATAAAAAAATCGCCTTCACTTTAAAATTAAAGTAAAACTAAATTACGCAATATTTAATTGATTACTATATTTTCTGATAAGAGCTTTGTTAAGGTGCGGTCGCATAGCTACTAATAAACAGTAAAAATGACTGGTTTGCGACCAAAATTTTAGATGAGCCAATAATTATATACTTTTGATTTTTTTATTATGACTCTATGGACACTTTTCTAAATTGCTAGTGAATTATATAATTAATTTTCTTTAAGCATATATTTTTAAAATTAACTCAAAAATATAATTTTTTTAAATTGTTGGATTTTAAAAAAAAGTACAATCTTAGGTTTTGTGTGTATTTTACAAATATATTTTTAATCACGTAAACCTACTCACTGGGCCATAAATCAGTCATTAGTTACATAAATTTAGGTTTATTACAAGATAGGAGTGACAACCCCCACCACACCTACTCAAACCAAGAGAAATAGGAAGTGTCTGGTAGAACCCAAGATTCATCAGTAATCCTATTGTTCACTTGATAGGACAACACTAATAGCCTTGAAACTTGTCCAGAGGACCAGTTAAAATATTTCAGATGTATTTTTTTCCTGAGTCTTAAAAAAATAATCTTTGCAAGCGAGAAAGTGAATCTACATCAACATTATTTCATAAAATATATCATTTAAAATATTATTTTTCAATGGGGATTTTTAATGTGCAATTTATGAAAACAAGGATTATATCTGCACACGACTTACAAACTAGCTTTTAAGTATGACATACATAACAGTTTACTAAAGTTAAATTACTTTATCTGGAATCGAAATTGGGACCCTTAGCCTAGTAAGCACACGTGTTATTGACCTAGCTAAAGTGTCAGTTAAAATATAAAGAGAAATGTAATACTTAAAGTATAATAAACCACTTTAAATAAATGTTAAAAAATAATATAACGACCAAAGCATAGCTGTGGTAAAATAATATTCAATACCAGAATTGAATTCAATTTGAATGTTGCGCAAGTTGATGCACCTTATGATGATTCTTGACACACAAAGTATTAAATTATTTACATTTATTTTGTATTGAATATTGAATATTTTTCGAAAAAACACAATTTTTATGCGTCTATGATAATTAACTTTTTGTGGTCAGCGTAGCCTTTCGAATTATTCGGAAACTATATGTTATTCGTCAAGTAGACCAGGGTTGGACTGGGCCTCTAAAAGTGTGTGGAACTTGGATTTTAGAAGATATGAAATATTTTGAAGAACCTAAATTTTTTTACCAATTTACTGTAAAATAACTCTTGAGTTCTCGTAGAATTCAATAATATTCATTAATAATAAATATTGGTAGTTACTGCAAGGACTTTCAAAATAATATTATTTTTGCTTTCCCTATGTGGCTCAAAGCATTGTTGAAGAGAGTGAATTTCATTGGTTAATTTTAATAAATATAGTATAAAGAAAACTTAATGGGCTAGGTGAATTTTATTTCACAAAAGTGAAAAAAACATCTAACATTTAAGGAATAAATTGTACAAGATATTATACTATATCCTTAGCAAGGATCCTCGGATTATTTGTATACAGCCTGTCTCAACAACATCCGTCCTGAGCAAACTGGGTTAGTCTCGGAAAAAAGGAAGCGTAGACATCACACACCCAATTACCTCAACTAAACCTGACTTGTATCAGGGCTGAATTAAAGTCCCTTCAACGCAACATATTCCAAAATAAATTTTCGTTTTCACGCTAAGGCCCAAGCTTTTAAAATTTGAAATTTTAAAATTATTAAATGAATTCATCTTTACATATTCAAATACTGAGATGATCGTAACATAACTCCCTCCCCCTCCCTGGAATAAGTTTTGATCACAATGTTCTCTCTTTCACCCTTTTCCATTTCTAATTTCTCTTATGAAGTTACTGTAAATAGTAATATTAGAAGGACGTTACACGTATTATGTTATGAATGGGATTTATTACAGCTTTCTTTCCTTAATATAATTATTATTAGCTTCACATCGTCCAAGGAAAGTACAGTTTACTTGTCGTATGGACAAAAAAAAAAGGTCTGGGGGTTGAAAGGTTAGAAAAAGATAACTTTTGGAAAATTGAAATGGAATCAAAATTAACTAGATTTTATTTATATTGCATTTTGCCAGAGCTAATAGATCCTAAGCACACTAGCTCAATGAAAGTAAGAAATCCAGAATATATTTTGAATACACAAAAGTCTAAAAGTAGCCAAAGATGTTGGAAACAAAGTAATTGTATAGATTTGTATTGTTAGTTTTAAAAACTGTCACTAAAATACCATTATTGATTAAAAGTATATTATATTAAAATACATTGATAAAATGTGTGATTTTTATGTAGTATCAAATAAATATGTAATATACAAGGAAATATGTAGTTAAATATGTAGATTCATAAAATATTCATAAAATATATAATTTCATGTAAAACAAATATTTTACTAAGCACGCAACACTTACCTTGTTTACACTCTGAATGTCACATACATTGATGGATTACTTGTACTTTGGTGTGCATTTCAATTCTTTTTGTGGTCATTGATTGCAGTTTGTCTGACAAAATATGATTGTAGGCAGAAAATGTCTTTTCCGCGTCACAAGATGTCACTGGGGCTTATTTTAACAGAAGAATTTTCTCAGGAGAAATGTTCTCAAGGGGATGTACATCCAATGAATATAATAGGTTTCTGTTTAGCACTGCCTGAAACTTAGTAAAAACACTTTCACCAGTTTTGTCTTTCACAGCATTTAGATTTTAAATTGTGTTTTCTATGATATCCATAGATTCTTGTAATGAAAATCTAGAAGTTTCCAATCGTTTAGTACTCTCTGAAAGCCAACCGAAATTGCTCCTGTTGTATGCAGTTGAACATGCCACTTTTGGATCAATGAATGAGTTGTGAGATTCCCACACTCAGGGGTGAACATTTCTACTACTGACTTCGCAACTCCAAATTGTTCATAGTAGAAGTTGGCTGTTTTATCCATGTTTCTCATCTTGTTAGAACAAATTGAAGATGCAACGGCACATCAAACAAGAGTTAGTAAGTTTTGACTCGATGTGGCACTTTCACAAATAGGTCTACTTTTTTTTTGTCACAGAAATTAATCTATTCATTTGGAAGAACTGGACTCTAATGTATTCCACAACATGATATAGTCCATGAGCCAAACTTGTAAGATGGTTCATATCAGGATAGAACAACTTCAAAGCACTTGCAATTTTCATTATATACGCTGTGGCATCCGAATATAACACCAGGACCTTCTCTACGTGAGCTCACCTAGGCCACAACACTTTCAATTCATCATTCACGAATCTTGCAACACGATATGTATGTTCCAGCACTTCTCAGTAAATCAAATATGGTTTGGAAATATCCTTAGGATTTATCTCACTTACAACAAGATTCACAACAAAGCTACCCTAAACATCAGTGATTTCATCCACAACGACCCATATGAAGGCATCTCCTATGTAATTTATTATCATTTCCATTGTTTCTTCATAACAGATATGCAGATAATTCTTTCTGAATATTGATTGATCAGGAATTTGTCGCTTTCAATACTGTCACAAGAAGGATGCAATTTCAGGCACTTGGAATTTAAAACATGAGATGTTCGCAGCGACCATTGCACTCACTACACAAGTCCTTACAGAATTAATTTCTTTAACTGGAAGAAAGGCATCTGCATCTTTGTTAAAAAAAAATCTTCGAATAACTCTGTTTTTTTTTTGTTTTTTTTTGTTGCAAGCTTGACACATTACAACTTTACTCTCAATTTAAAGGAGTCGTTGATCCAAGCCCATTATTTTAATTATGAAATTATTTTGAAACAAATAAAAACTCTGATGGTAGCTTACTTACTGTTAGACTTTCACTTTCAACCGCTCATGTGAAACTAAAATCCCTTGGAGATATTACAAGATAAGAATGTAAGTCGTTGGACTAGTGTGTTGGAAAACCAAAATTCCTTATCTGTTTGCAAAATTCTTTAAAAAATGCATCAATATGTTCATTGTGAGAAGAGAGGGCATCTACTTAGTGAAAAAGACACTTGACTACCCGAGTTGTATTTTACCCTTTTCAATAGTTCATTGAAAATTTCCTTCCAGCTGATTCATGCAAACCAAACCAAATCAAACCAGTTTTAAAAATTCAACAAATTTGAAATTAGGTAGTATAAAAATATGTTAAAAAATCGCAAAGTAGTTAGCTTTATGTAAAATCACTTGAAATAAATAAAAATGTAAAAATATATAAAATGAAAATCAAATAATTTGGTGATTTGTTGAGATTTATATTTTCTGAGCATCTAAATGGCGAGGAATAGAATATGTATTTACATAGAAATCCCAGCTCTACTAATGACTTCAGAGTTTTGTAGCTTTACTCTTTTCCTACAATATAACTATTAAAAATGTATTTTATTGTAATGGCTGCTAGATATTTCTATATAATTGTGTTATGTTCCTGTGATCGAGTGCAATAAGAGAAAAACGTGGTAGTCAACTGAGCAACTAGGGGGTGTCTATCTAAAATTTGTTCAACAGTAACGCTTTCTAATACAAGCTATAGTAAAATGTGTATTTTTTACACAATGAGGGAAGACTTAACCAAAGTTCAAAGCTACAATAAAAACTTTTAAATCAGTCCGAGAAGTGTATAATGTCAAAAAAAAACTTCTTCCATTGGTAGTTCAGGGGGTGGCCTCCTAAAAAAATCTCTTTCCAACAAAATGCCCTTCCACATTAAAAAATTAAATCCTACATACGTGCTTGGCTCACACCGTTTTGAGAGTAACTCCTGAATATACTATGTACTTTTATTGAATGAGGAATATATGAATAGAGGCTACACCTTTATTTTTATGCATTCATCTAAACTCTAGAATCATTGGTTCCCAAACTTGTTGAATGGCGTACCACCCAAACAATTTCCATATTTTGGAGTACCACCAAGATAATGCTGAATATTTAATATTTAGGTACATTTTAATGGCACCCAGGAATATAATGACACAACACCATTTATAAATTAACAGTTTTTATTTATCGTTATTTAACATTTCTACTCAATCTAACAGGGTACAAGTATCAAAGAACTATTAAAAAATACTCCTATTACCCCCTCCAACAACGGTTTAAATCTATTTTCCTTTTGTTTTGACTTGGTTGTAATATATTTATGGTATTTTATGAGACATTATCTTTTTACATCCTGAATTTGCTTGTTTTGTTTGACTTCTCACGGCATACTACCAGGAATAATTGTATGTACCACTGGTAGTACGTGTACCACAGTTTGGGAACCGCTGCTGTAAATAGTTGAATCGAATACTTAGAGCATCCTCTTACTAAGCTAATTGTTTAATTACTGTTGGGGGAATAATATTTATCATATTTTGATTAATTTACAGCCTCGAGGTCTGTCCTAGGATTACGCTAGTTTGTGAGTCGTGCGCTTTTATAGTCACTTTTCTTATTAGGTATTCAGAAAGGGCAAGATAACTTTTCAACTATAATTTTAAAAAAGTTTCTAAGTCATGTGCTAATATAGCCAATTTTCAGCATGTTTAGAAAGTGCATGAATAACTTTCCAATTGATTTTAAAAATCTAGGGAGTCATTACATTATACAATTAGTCACAAATTTGTTTTTCAAACAACATAGCGTAAAGCAAAAGGCGCATAGGCATAGGTATGTGATAATTATGTTTTCATTAAACGCAGGTTTAAAACACTTTCAATTTACTAGAAAAATAAAACAGTTTTCTAAGTACTGTATATTAGAAATAGAAACAAAGCTTATTCAATGTAGCCTGTTTATTCAAACACTTTGTGAACCCCAAACTTCAGGTAGAGGCGGCCGGCCAGTTTCTGCTTTGTTTGTCGTTTGAATATAGAAAACCAATCGATTAAAAGAGTGACACACACCAGGGTAGGGAAAGTAGTAGAGTGGTGGGGGTATTACCTCTCCTCCAGCAGGTATTCAGTTCGAGAAAGATAAGACCCAAAAGGAAATTTGGTTTTCTATTCTGCCGCACCTTAAAGTTGTGAAATATTATTCATTTTAAAATCTTCATAAAATATAAAGTTTATAGTATTTTGTTACTACATTTTATGACATTGTAGCGTCTTATCATAGCTACAATGTTTAGTTCCTAAAAGATGGTTAATAATTACTCCAAATAATTAAATAATGTGATGCTATCCTAAACTCACCATGCGCCATTTCACTGTGTTAATTCCAAACTGACTATCTACCACGCACCACAACCCTCTACGTGAACGTGTGATCATGACTGAATGCGCGAGTGAACTGACCCGGCTAACATTAAGTTGTCGCTAAGGCCGCTAGGAAAAAAGTAAGGCGTTTCCGGCGTTGAATTGTTTAGCCTGGATGCCTGTTTGAGGGTGTTATACAATCATCTCGTCACATATTCCCCTTTCACCAACTACCGCCCTTTCTCCTTGTTTCTGTCTTGTATGTAGCCCCTACCTCCCCCTCTCTGAGCAAAGATATCAAATAAATACCACCAGGAGATCGAAGAACACTTCACTCTTGGCTGCGTATTCTTCGCGGACGCTTCTCGCCCAAATTAAGTAAGAACAAAATTATTTTTTTGGTGCCTTTGTGCTGGAGGCCGAAAAGGGGCTACACATCAAATACTATTCATGAAAATTATGTACTTGTAATTTTGGGAGAGTGTGTTATTTCCTATCACCGAGATGGTTCAGGTCACGTTCTGTTTGTATAACACTGAGGAAGGCCATTTTTCGCTGCCAATCGATTTTTTTTATTTCGATTATCGTCATTGTTGAGAAACTACTTTCATATAAATATGCAGATGTTAATATAAAAATAAATACTATTGCTTGATTGGTCGAACAGAACATTAATTTTTTGCAACTAAACAGAACTTTATCAAGTTGGAGGAAGTGAACAATTGGGTGCCTCACAGTTTGAGAAACCCTCATATAAGCTGTGGCATCGAATGTGTTTAAAATTTCCAGTTTGAGCATGAGCACTCCAGAAGCTTATCTGCACTTTAGATCAACTTGTTTTTGCTTGCTAATGTCTCAAAAATACCTGGCTGTCCACCTGCCTTCCCACAGACAGGTGAAGAGCATAGATCCGGAAGGATTGACACACAGAGACCCCCCGCCTAAACATTACTTATTCCTATTCCCACAAGATTAGAGAATAGAGGCTCTGCCTCCAAGATGAAATTTTTTCTTCTTAACTTTCAACTGTGGATTTTAGTCGTGCTGAAACAGGCTCTTAGCAATATATTTCAAAATGAAAGGACACCGGAATGTACGGCCAATGTTTAATTACCAGGCTTAAGTTGCATTATAGTATGTATGATATCTGTCGAAAGGCTCAGAATGAATTAAAAATGTGATTATAACAAAAGTCTTTTAATGCGTTGTTTTGCTTTCTGCTGATAACTCACTTGCAATATGAACTATCCAGAATTGTATTTGAGAGATTTTTCCTGGATTTAATATAAATGGATATTTTAATATGGGAATATTTTCCTCCCAAGTGTTTTACACCCTCCACTAAAGTATCCATTTTGTATTATTATTATTATTACCGCGTCTTACTACCCATTCGGGTTGTAAGCACTTACGCTAATGTGCAATGGTGGGGTGATTGTGAGATGAAATGGAGGACCTACAGTTTAACGTGGAATCCGAACCACAGGTGGAGGACTGGCATTCCTCACATTCACAAGTTTTGATTAATACACATCTTGTCAGATGTGAAGGAAGGGTTTGGCAATCAGATAAATCTGTGCCGGGACTGAGGATTGAAGGCTCCATATTGTAAGTTGTAGATAACCCTGGCATTCAATAAGACCTGTGGCACCTATATGAATGTAAGAAATATTTCTTTGGTTGTGACCTATATGAATGTAAGAAATATTTCTTTGGTTGTGTGCACTAAGCTCTAACTATGATTTTGAAGGAGCTCATAATTTATACCTTATAAAGGTATCAGCTTTTTAAAAAGGTGCTACCCTGTACCCCTACCTAAAAAATAAAAATATAAAAGGGGCCTACCTATTATTTTTAATTGTTGACAAAAACAAAGTTACCATGTTCTTCTTCACCTAAGTTCCTACCATGTTGTTACTATATAATTAATATAAGGGCAAAGAAAGACCTACAAAAAAGTACTAACCATGAAAAATAAACCTCCTTCAAATAGCTTCAAAAGTCATCCGGGGTATACATTTTACCTGGTCAGGACCTCCTCAAAGTTGAGTCCCTCCACTTTCAAAGAACTTCTAGAGTCCCTGCAATCCACGGCCGAAGAAGACACACTGCTTCGTTTGATTGTAGTCGCCTGCTGCTCAACGCTTAACTGATGCCTGTGAGAATGTTATCAATGGTCTCGCCGACTAGGCGGAGAACTTTTTTTTTTTTTAATTATAAGTCTCCCGAGAAAGTTTTAGTTGCTTAACGTCTGCTTAGACTTATTAGAATAAGGTTTTAATTTTGTTCTGTCGAATGGGATGCACTTTGCCTGTCAATTTAAAATTTAATAGTGCTATTTGTTTAGGAGTATCTTACTCACTCAGGGTATTTCATCATGTTGCTACTGGAATGCGGCAAATACCAGAGTATGATATTTGTGTAGAAAACTTACCTTAATTACTTGCACAAGCATGTGTGTAAGTCGTAAAACCAATGTAATCTCAGTTTGGTGTCCTTAGGAGCCATTATGTTTCTTTTCTAGCATCACAATTTATAAACATTAGCGTACTAATGGCAGTTGAGGTCTTGGTAAAATTGTTTTATTGCATTAAGTTTCTACCAATATCAATTTAAGTCGATTTGACCACTTTTATGACTTGGGACATTGGGGATATATCCTATAGCACTATTGATAATAGCTGGTTCCAACTGTCTTTTGTTTAGCACCCTCTGTGCCGAGACTAGATTTAGGGGGATTTGTCCACCCTATATTTTCTTGGCCTGCCGACTTTTGTATGTTCCAGTATGAGCTTTAATTGCTCTTATGTAACAAACATTGTTGAGACATTCCTAATTGCATTATGCTACTCAATTGCCACTAAGAATAGTCTTACTTACCCATGTGTGCCAACTGTATATGGCCTTTCAATGTAATTGGAAATTTCCTTCAACTTGAAACCTTTTAGTGCCACGAGCCAATCTGATCAGCTCCGCCTACTATCGCTAAAAGTGCCACGAGCTGACCTGATCGACTTCACCTACTACCGTTAAAAGTGCCAGAGCTGATTAGGTTGGCTCTCCAGATTTGAGCTAGTTCTCGCTTTATCTTATAGATAGTGTAGTAGTGTCATATAACTGGAAATAGAACATTTCCCTCTATAATTTTATATAAGGTTGGCAAAAAAAATCAACCATAAATAGTTGTTATTGTAACTGGGAGTTTAGTACATTACAATGGGATGGTCACATACTCAATGCGCTAAGTGCAACGCCGTTTTACGTACGAGCTGCATGGTAAAACATAAGTGTGACTCACATTCATACTGATGTAAATAGTTTTGTAAACAGTTTTCAAATGTATGGGTTAGATTGTTCTAAGTTTAGAAAAATATACTATTTAGATTGTCATGTTATGTCATGTGAATGAAAACATTTCTTTACCAATGTAAGTAAATAGGTGTAATGACTATAAATTTATATAATTTTTTTTTAATATGAAATTATTCATTATAAAAGGTCTTTTGAAAAACGCATTCATTATGTGTAGGCCTAAATATTTATTCATGAGATAAGCAATAGGGTGGCTCTTATTTTCAACTTTTGATTTTTTCACGCCAACCTACAAATCTATTCCAATTAATAAAAAAAACTATCTGTGAAAAATTTGAGCTCAATCGGATAAAGGGAAAGGGTGTCCCTGGGCCCTTAAAAATCAAATAATCATTTAATTGTAAAAAAAGTATATTTTATTTGATTACATTCCAAGTTATTGATTATATCAAAAAATATGTCAAACAAAGGTTGTCAATATAGACAAGAAGCACACATTATTATCTATTACATTTTATCGTATAACCGATGGTTTTCAAAAAATAAACCAAAAACTATTAAATCACTTATTCTAGTTACAATAATTGACGCTGGAACAAAGTCTCTTTCTTATAACCAGGAAAATCAGAGGTAATCATTTACAATTTGAAGAACATAGTGCTTTTGTTCTTCATTTTTCATAAACAATGTATAATAATCTTCCATTAATTTAACCCCCCTTTCTACCGCAGTTTACTCACTATTTCCAGCCCTTTAATGAAACTTTCATTTTTAAGCCATGTTGATGGTTTTGTCTGTATAAATTGATCATCTAAGTCAAATCTTTTGAAAAAATTCCTATTTTCAGTGAAAACGAATGGTTCAAATCCTCTTTTAATAATTTCCGGGATTCTGTCGACTTGTATTTGTACTTGCTTTACTTTTTTGTTCAATGATTCTGATTCACGATTAAGAACATCAACCAATCTCTGTTTAGATTCAAATGAGAAACTTGAATCAAAAAAAGACAATGCGACAGCTTCAGGGCTTAAATGCCATAAATGATTACTTATTTTTCTTAATGCAACACGAGATATATCCCAATCGACAGTTTGGTAGATAGAACCCTGAAATCCAGGTAGGGTGCTTTGACAGCAGAAGGTGCACAAAACCATGTTTCAACATATATGCTGACAAGAAAAATACAAATATCGCGAATTGCATTTTCTTCTTCCACTGATAGTACAAAAATTCATTACGGAACAAAACATATTTCAAGCAATAAATAGCTTTTGCCATCCATCTTGAATGATGAATGGCCCCTGTAATGCGAAAAGATATTCCATGAGGTGGTGCTTCTCCAAGAAATTCTCTGTAATCCTCTTGAGGTTGTGTTTTATTTAGAGTACTTTTAACAAAATCAAGAATTCGTGATACATCATCCTTTTTTAAATGTTTCCTGACATTTTCGTTTTCAATTCCGAATTGGAAATTATTAACATTAATTCCAGATCAAGAGTTCTGAAATCTTTTAAAAATAATCACATTTGGACCTGTGGATTTACTCATCTTTTCTTCGACAACACTTCTAAGAACAATCTCATATATGTGATGCCTGCAAGGTAAATACAGAAGCTTCCTTTCTAACATATTTTTTTATTAAAACGCACACATCTTTCAAATGCCCAGTATTTGTTGCTGTCGTATTGAAAACTAATGCTTTTACACAATCTTAAAGATCCCATTCAAAAATTGATTCGCAAATAGCAGATGCGGTCCCAGATTTTAATGCAGGTACTCCGAGGAGTTGCTCAGTACCACCACTTGAAACAATTACAGGAAGTCTGTCAACAGTCTCTCTACCTGTTAACGTTGGAAGCAGTTTACCGTCCCAGTGCACGGCAACAGCTTTTAATTCATTCTCCTTAAATTGCTTTTTAAGTACAGTTGCCCTTTCTTTACGTATTCTTTCTCTTGAAATGTGAATAGACGACCTGTTGAAGACCAAATCTTGAACATCATGTCCCAATACCTCTGCAACAGCAATTATGATATGAACTGCATCTATGTCACTGACCTTGCATTTATCTAAGGTCGCAGCAAGCTTCGAATTCATTATCTCACGGCATCCCCTTCTCCTTTTTGCCACTGGTGATGCAAGTTCCATATCTATCGGAACAGGGTGCTGCTCTTCAGGACAGGGTTCCTACTGTCTGGAAAGTCATGGAAAGTCAGGAAAATAACAATTCATGTCACACTTTTGTTTCATCGGAAATTGTAAAGCCGCAGAAGGGAGGTATTGCCAAAAGTGAAAGTAGTGTAGTGCCTCGAAGAAACCCTAACACTTTTGTTATGAAAGATATAATAACTAAGGCGGAAGTCATTTGGGCTTTGCAAATTGTTGACAGTAAAATGTATTTCAATTCATGCAATAATTTAAGTACAATTTTTCAGTTGATGTTTCCCGAATGTTCCATTGCCAGTGCCTTTACTCTTGGTGGAGACAAGGCTGCATATTTCATTGTGCATGGCTTGGCTCCATTACTTCATAACAATTTACTGGACTGTCTAAATCATGTAACAACTTTGTAATTTGTTTTGATGAGGCATTGAATAAAGTTATTCAAAGAGGGCAAATGGACATTGTATTCAGGTTCTGGGACAAGGAAAATCCTAAAGTCGCCAGTCATTGCTTAAACAGTGTTTTTTTTTTTTTATATATATAGAAGTATCGCTGAAGAATTACTGAAGCATTTCTTGGATGGTATTTCTCCTCTTCCACTCTCTAAGTTGATACAATTGAAAATGGGTGGCCCAAATGTAAATTTAAAGTTTATAACACTTCTTCAGGAACACATCAAATCTGTCACAGACAATGAAATATGTAGTTTTCTAAATATGGGGACATGTGGGCTTCATGTTGTTCATGGTTTCTTGAGAACAGGAGTGCAACCTGTCAATTGAGATATAAATTGCTTATTGTGTCACATTTACTACTTGTTCACTGACTACAGCTCATTGAGCATTATTTACCCAGTTTACAGGGTGTACAACTTTTCCTTTGAAGTTCTGTGGTCTGTGGTGGTTAGAGAATGCAACGTGCTTTCAAAGGGCATTACAAATTTGGGACCATGTTGTTAAGTTTATCAAAGAAGAAAATCTTCCTAAGACAAAACCTGTAGGGATACTGAAAAGAGCAGCCTGTGATCCATTCTTGAAGTGTAAACTAGCTTTCTGCAAAACAAGTTCAGATGGATTTCAGCCTTTCCTTTTTGATAGAGTTTCATATATTTTGTTTTTGTTCCATCATTCTCCCTGAACTGATTGGCAAGACATCTGCTTTCTTATTCTTCCGTGTGAGATGAGGCAAGGTCTGCTGTAGGGGAGGAGGCCAAAATAAATGTAATTAAATTAATATTTCCACATGAATAGTACCATAAAATTATAGTGGAAATTTTGTGAGAAGTTGGTCAGGGAGCTTGGGAAAATAGTCAGGGAGATTTTTTTTTATAAATACTGTAGGAACCCTGCAGAAATATCATTGGTGGATTTTCCGGCAAATGGTACTGGATTTAAAAATTCTTCTAAGCTGTTATCTTAAGTTGATGACATCAATTAAGCAGTTTTTTTCTGAAATAAAAAACCAGGAAATTTCTTAGCATGGATTATTTTTATCCATATCAGAGTGTACAAAAATTGACAAAATCAGTATTAACAATTATTTAAATCAATGTTGTTGATATTATAGTACTATATAGTATTACACTTTCAAGAGTATTTAAATAAATATTGTACTTAAATTTGAAAAACTTGCATATTACTTACTTATTTGTTTAATTTCACGATTGCTACGCTTTTTTCTCAACAAGGCTCTCTTCAAGTTCTTTAGCTCTTTTATCTCTATTAAGTGCATCATAATCAATTCCATACATGAACCCTGGACATCCTTTCAACCTTTGATTAATTAAAAACAGCTTATCTTCTTCAATAATTATTATTTCCAAAGTGTTTGCATGTACTATGTCAAAAAGATCATCGAGTTTCGATTGAAAAGCTATCTCTTTTTCCTTATGAGATTCCGTTGTTCTTCCAGCATGTTTTTTTAACTGCCTCCATTCTTGGTACAAAGCTTCTAATTTTGGAATGCAGTGTTTCATAGCCTTAGTCGGAATTCTTGCTTTTTCCCAAAAAATTATCACTTCCTGCAAAGTCAAACTTACACTTTTACGTAAGGTTAACTTTACCATATGAAAATTAAAAAATAGTACACCTAACACTTGTTTATTTGATGGTAATTTGATTCCAGTTATTTCATTTGAATAACATCCAAATAAATATATTTTTTCACGCAAATGAACAGAAGACATTGTGAAATTAAAATTCTCTTTCAACCGTACACATTCAGAAAGAGAACTGCGGTCTTTGAAAATAGCATCTGCTCACATATAGTAGTAGAGTTTTAACCTTGAACTGTTGGGGCTGCGTACTGCACATTGGCAAACAGACTGTATGCATGCGCATACTAGTTCAAGGACAAGCAAAAGCTGTCAGTTATGTAGGGGAATTGTGAGCAATCCAACGGTGCCTAGTTTTTTTTTAAATCTATTTCTATTGTTTTGTGTAAGTTGACGGCATGGATTTTTGTGTTTTTGGTAGTAGGATAGAATGTCTCAGCGGTATTCGTGGCGTTACTTTTTGAATTTATTTTTAATACCGTTAGTCGTAGGAAAAAAAAGTAATAAATAATTATGTATGCTGCTTGCTTAGAGCTGTAACTTTTGTTTGACATATATTTTAATGTACTCAATAACTTGGGAGATAATATGATACAATCGACTTTTCCTTGCACTTAAATGATTATTTAAATTGAGATGAAATTTTCCACAGATTGTTTTTTTAATAATTGGAACCGATCTGGAGGTTGGCGCCAAAAAAGCTTGAAATATTTTTTATCACTAAGAGTAAATAAGAGCCACCCTAGTGTCACCCCCCACCCCCCAATGTTGGCGGGATATCACCCCGCCGCTCCAATGTTGGCTAAAAGCTTGAAAGTTGAGAATTTTGTGAGATTTGTAGTTTGGAAATTCTAGGCTTATTCTGTACCCCATTACTTTCTGTTATGAAAGTCCTTAACCATATATTCAAGCTCAATTGGATATTTAGTTCAGATGCAGGTAAACTGAAATAAATAATAATTCAAGTTATTTCCTTATGCACTGAAAAAGCCTTGTAGATCTAAACATTATGAACAAATGAATTTTTCTAATTTCAAAATGTTTAGAGATGGAAAAAACACTGGTTCACCCCCCC
>CABFWB010001941.1:54978-71595 GCA_902151455.1 Timema bartmani
AATATATTTCATGCAACGCCCCTGGTTAATTATATTTTTTCTTTACATTTCCTAAAGTTAACCTAACATTTAAAACATGTTTAATGAAAACTACTCTGTGACTGTACCATTCTAACCTGCCTAGCTATTACTTTCAACCTTTTTCCTCAATACATATTTTTACTTAGTATCTCATTAATAACAAGCTATCTTAGTTCTCTTAAAAGAGATAGTAAAGCATGCTGTATGTTCCTGATAATAAACTAGACTCTTTGGTATGAAAACAAAAGATCAATTAAACAGTTTTTTACTTTAATTTTTTGTACATGTAATGTGAATATACTGTTTTATTTTATTGTTTTAGAGTATGAAAAAAAAAGCTCAAAAACTTTAAAGTAATCCCTGCCATTCAATTGGTTTCAGATTTAATCTCCATCATAACCACCGCTAGCACTGATATTAAGTGCCGAAACTCGATACATGACAGATTTTAATTTATTTAATTCATAATCTATGTAAAAGCATCAGGTGAGTCAACAGGTTCTGATATCTATTTTTGACGAAGGCGGTGTATTAAAATGCTATTGATATGCTTAACACCAAACCTTGCCAAGAGGTTACATCTCCAATGTTAATAATACCAGCTTTCAAATAAACATTGTTTATTTATAAGTACTACATACCCTACATTTGAAATAATAATTTTAATGACTGTGTTTTAAAATGGTCAGAAACTATTTAATAATTTTATTAAATGCTTAGTTATTAGGAAAATTACTAAGCCAAGTAAATAAATGTCGTCGAGAAACCACGATTTGTAAACTAAATAGAATGAAAACTAGAATAATTGTTATGATGTCATAGTGTACAAAAACTATGTTATCACATTTGGTCATTTATGAGCTAATTTTTTTTTAAATAGTTTCTGTTCATATCTATGTTGTTCACAAATATATTAGAGGGGTGTTTGGAAATGGTCTAAATACAAAACTAAGTCGTCGTTTAAGCCATTCTCAAAATAAATAGTTTGTGCAGAGATAATCTATTGCCATGACTATATTCCAAACTTATTTTATCGCCGGGAAATGATGTTGGTTCCATCAGGATATACAATGTTTGTGTTCCATGTCTTCCTTTGGTACAGATGACTTTAAAAATTTGTTTATTTTAAAATTTTAATACTGTGCAGTAGAGCACATACAATGCTAAATCTTATCAAGAGAACAAGACAGTGTTACTGATAAGAAAGAACCTATTATGTTATAACTCAAATGAGTTAATTCAATTCACAATACTAAAATTGGTAAGTTTAAAACACTTATATTATATTTAAAGCTACAACCCACACCTCAGCTTTTATAAAGGCCTACTAAATAAAGATCAGTGCTTTAAATGTAACCAATATTACATTTATACTGATAAATTAGGTACTAACATTAATTGGAAAGTCCATAACGATTTCAAATTTATTTATTTATTTATCTATTTACATAAAAACAAACATTTTCAGGTATGAGGACATGTTTTGTTAGGTCATTACTTTGATTTTTTTCTATATAAACTAAATAAACTGAGAAGAAAACTCATGTCCAAAATTTTACAAAACGGTTTGCATTAATATGTACTGAAGTGAGTCCCAGCATATAATCTGAAATAAAAAACAAATTGTTTGATGAGAAAGTTTGAAAACATATATAAAAGTGGAAAAGATATCTTAGCTTAGTTTAGTTTTTTTAAATGGCTACCCAAAGCTTAAAAGTGGCTGAAGAATATGAGATTAGGGTGAGTCTTAAGGAAATGCACCAACATTCATCTTGAAAGATTATGATAAATAACAATAATGCACAACTATTTTTACTTTCTCGTTACCTTACAGGTATTAGAGAAAGTATTATGATCGTAAAAAGAAAATATCGAACTAGAGATTTTTTTTAATGTTGACGTTTCATGACCTTCTGAATGATAAAAAGTGGTTTTTGCAACGCTGACTTTGTCATCGTTAGTAATCGGGTCAGGGTTCAAAACCTGAGCGAATTCACTGGCATGAGTTTAACACCTTAGCACAGCCTGTAGTACATGTGCCAACTAATCTAGGGGTAACAGGTTGCATTCCCGGCATGGGTGAAAATTTTTCATTGGTAAATTGCCAGGTGGGGGATTATTTGTTGTATTTTTCTTAGTATTAGGATAGTTTGTAAGTAATGTGTCGATATACTAAGTGTGCTTGAAAAGTGCAATTAAAATACACCAAATAAAAAAAATCCCTAAAGTTGCTTTTATCAAGTTATTTTGTCTTAGTTCCAGGTGAATTCTGGTGCTATGGCTCTTTTTCGAATTTATTCATCCTGGTGCCATTATATTATTGGTTTAAAGTAGTATAAGTTGCTGATAGTCAAAACATGATTGCCAGACATACCACTACGTGTATATATAAACATAACCACCACCACTAGCAATAAACTGTTCAAGTAAGATATTTGAACTAACATAGGTACTCTTGATAAGTCAAAACACAGCTGTTTTAATTTGCCTGAGAAGTCTGTTTATCAGTTATGAACTATTATTGTTGTGTTTTTAATCAATATTTTGGTTTCAGGACTACATGGTGTTTGGCGATTTAATTGTAATTGTTATCACAAGTAAAATTAATGTTATAAATTACTTTTTTATATTATAAACCATCTAATAAGGTATGGATGAGTTCGATAATTGTCTAAGAAAATGCACACACACCTTAAAATGGATAAAGGAGGGGAAAATAATTTGTATAAATTTACTTAGAAAACCATCTTCAGTTCAACATGCCAGAGTTAAAACCGCAACCAAATTATTGCAGACTTTGTGCAGTGTCTATTTAAAGTGGGTTTAATATAATAATAAAAAACATAATAATACACAACTATTGACATACACCCAACTTCAAATGTATTAACATAAATTGTATAAATTTTGTATAACATATAAGTTCATATTATAAACATTGTCAATCCATCTAAAACAGACAAGTTCTGGAAATTGCATGCTCCATTAAGACCTCTGCAATTTAAGAGTGGAACCGTCTTGAGAACTTTCAGTTTAAAGTGACCTCGAAACCAATTGGATGTGTAGGATTATTTTTAGAGGAAGTGCTCCAAAATTATGGAAAGGGGATGAGAGAAATGTGATGCTATAAATATCACTCAACTAGTACTACCCCTTATTCTTATAATGCAGCAATGTCTTTCAGAATGTATGAACTCGTCCTAAGAGTTTAGCTTTGAATAACCAAACATATATATAATACCATTTTAGAAAACATTCTAAACAAGTTGAAAGTAAGGAGTGGATTTGATTTATAATTTAAGACTTAGATACAATGCTTAAAAATCTATAGAAAAAGTTGATTGATAACAGTTACTACCATGATTTTGACACCTATGTGTCAAAACATGTCGGATTGAGTATTCCAGAGTCTTTTAATGCTGGATATGCAAACCTCTTTTGTTATTTGTAAGGCTTATAACATATTTAACGTGTTTAATATATTTTAGACTTACCATCACCCGATATACTGTAAATTGTGAACTAGCCCCACCTTTCAACATGCTTGGCAATTTAAGGACATGTAAATCCTTTAGGTCTTATTTGATTAAATTTATACTTTGTACTTTTCAATATTCATTAAACAATGTTTTAAATTTACTCCTCCAAATAAAAATATGTAGCCAAACTAATTAACATACATAGCTGTGTCCTAATAAGTGAGGCACCACTGCGACATAGAATCCATCAGGGCTCAGTGCAAAATATATTTTAAAAGTATGACATCAAATTGAAGAACACACAACATCAAATGTAATTTACAAACTGATTCAATGTAGATAAGGTGTAGTCTAACAAGTCCTTTTTCTCTCCTAAATAGAAATGTATACCACATATGCAGTTCAAATAATTTTTATTTCTAACTCCTTGAAAAATTGAGGGAATGAAAGGGAAGGCTAGTTTCTATTCAGAAAGGGTTTTTAAATCGTCAAAATATTGTTATAAGGAATTAAAATGGATCCTTAGTTTAGTCTACAAGCACCTACCAAAAACTGTTCCCACTCTAGCTCTTGTTATCTATGTCATTCACTCTTTGTTTGTGACGATGGATTGCCTCTTGATGACGTTTCACTTGTTCTTCATGAAAGCTGATCTCATCAGTCAATTCAGTTTTCAACTTCTGTAACTGCTCTTTTTGCTACAAGAAAGTAAACAAGCGAATATATTAAAATTGATCCAGAAAACAAACAAGTTATTAGTTTTTCAGATAAATTTGTAAAACTTGAATATCAACTCACAAAGGTAAAAAGTAAAATCCCTTAATACAAATAAGTACATTGTTTAGAATGGGCAGAACATAATGAGATTAAGTAGGTACCCTAAAATAATTTCAAGGTAATTTCTTTTAGAATGATTTTATTTCAAGATAATATTAGGCGTATATTAAAAGATAGAATAACGAATAATAACTGATTTTAAATGTGTACAAACATTTCAAATTAGATTAGTAAGAATTATACAGGATGGCCCAAAAGTAAATATACAGTACTGATCAGATCATGGTAGTTTATTAGTTTGTTTTTATTTTCTTTTTCTTTATAGATATTGGGAATGATGACAGGGAATTTGAGTCAAGAAAAAAGAAAGTCTATTTTAAATCAATATTGGAAGACGGAAAATGCCGAGAGGTTGTGCATAGCGTGGTAACAAGCATTTGACACTACTACTCCACCACGTTGGATAATTTATCATATCAGATATAAATTTGATGCAATGGGTTCACTGGTTAATGCAATGAAATCTGGATGTCCTAGGACGTCTATGACAGAGGAAAACGAATTGAAAGTTGCTCTGACATTCGTGAACAGTCTGAAAAAGTCCACGTGATCTGCATCTCAGGAGCTATCCATTATGAAAACGCCCATGCAACGCTTAATGCATAGATTTAAATTGAAGCCGTACCATACAAAAGTCTTACATGGTTTTCTGGAGGACAAGCCAGACCATCAGTTGCAATTTTGTGAAATGATGAGTAGATGAACCACTAATGAACCATCTGCCCAGATGAATCCTGTTTCAAGTTGTCAAGCCAAGTGAATAGGCATTATTGTGTGAACTGAGCTGATGAACATCCTCATGTGACTATCACATCTTGAGGTGGGATGGAATGAGGAAAAGCCAGTGTTTTTGCAGTTTTTATGGCAAAATATTTTTTTGGCCAAAAAAAAAATATTTCTCAAGTAGAAACATAGAGTTTAATTTCCTTCACATGGTGATAGCAACAGTTGTTGAATATCTGTCAAGGATGTCCTGGAATTTAATGACAACTTTTTCTCTTCGTTTAAAAAGTTTCTCATCAATGCCACTATGCTCATGACAGATATTCAACAAATGTTATCAGCATGTGAAGAAAATCAAATTCTATGTTTGTACTGGAGCAATATTTTATTTATTTCAGCCAAAAAAAGTTTTGCTATAAAAACTGCAAAAACACTGGCCTTTTCTCGTGTGCCCTTCCATCCCACCTTAACTGAACCAGCCAGGTGTTAATATGTGAGGTGCACTGTCCAGCTAAAGTGTCATAGGGCTGGGCTTCTTCGATGCAACTGTGGATGGTAACAATTACCTTAAGGGCGAGCTTTACAATTGATGGGGTTACAAGCAACCTGCATTACACCCATTTACCCAAAGGATATTCTTATTCTGATGATATCTCAGCTATCAAGAAAGATGGTAAAATATTTATTGCATCAAATTTAAGGTATCAATATGCCAAACTTTTTGCCAGTTTCAAAATTTAATAAAACCACATTTTCTATTTAATATTATAATGGAAATAGGTTACTTTACCTCCATTCTATTTTTGTCAAACCCCCATTAAGTACGCCTGTGTAGTTACAGAAGGGGTGAAAGAGGAGGGCTCGGTTATCTTTCAATAATCTTTTAAGATCTGAAAAGTTTCTAACATGCCAGCATCTGCACAAAGTCCATCAGGTGCTAGTACTGTATTGGTTGGCATGGGTGTTTTACAGTCGTATTATAATTTGTTGAGATTTTGCGAGTTGCAAAACTGATTGACTCACTGATCATCAACATCTATGGGGTAATTTTACTTCCAGTCAACATAGAACCTTGAAAATTGACATAAAGGTAGTACTTGGGATATGGATCAAGGGTAAAATACGAAATCTCAACTTTTCAACATAGTTTCCAAAATGGGGGGTTACTTGAACCAGTCAAATCAGAACATTGAAAATTGGCATATAGTGAATACATTAATACCTTTAAATACAGGCATCGTATTTATAAGGAAAAGAGAAAATACTTGTAATTTTTTTATATATAATAAATTATTTTATGATTATTTGATCAATTTTGAAATATTTAACTGAATAAAATATTTTTATGCAATGCGTGAGTGCATCATTGTAAAAACATGTTTCCGTCATGTTCAACCACATGGTTTAAATTCGTTGGTCGCCATTTTGAAGCTATATTCGTTAGACCTTTTGTGAGTGTGTTGTTAATAATAAGTGGAATAAAACGATAAATAAGCTTTGTGTCAGACCTCAAATAAATATATAAATAATATTGGCCTAAATTACTGTGGTTAACTATCACATTCATATATTACTATCGGTTTTCATTACAGTTATCCAAAGTGATAAATGTCATCGGTTGGTGTAGGGATATATTAGAGACTATTTCTAGTAACTTTTTGAGCTGTCATCCAAGTAAACTAAGGTCGTGAATGTATTATAGGTAGTACTTGGGATATAGACTCAAGGCCGTAGCCAGCCAATAATTTCAGAGAGGGTTTGGTGGGCACATGCCCCAATTGCCAGAGGCTAGAAAAAATTATCAATGATAAACAGTTCTAGAAGCTATCTGAAGTGATTTAATGGCAACATAAGCCCCTAATTGCTGAAGGCTAGGAAAAATTATAGATATTAAGCACCTCCAGACGCTATATGAAGTGTTTTTATGGCAACATACATTATAACTACCGAGGGATGGAAAAAATTCTAAATATTTAACACCTCTAGAAACTATCTGAAGTGTTATTTTATGGTAACATAGCACGACGACTGCCTAAGGCTAGAAAAACTTCTAAATGTTAAAATATCTATAGAAGCTCTCTGAATTGTTTTCCATGGCAACATAACCCCCTAAATGCCGAGAGCTAGAAAATGTTTTAGATATTAAACACCTCTAAAAGCTATCTGAAGTGTTTTTTATGGCAACATAACACCATAGCTGCTGAAGGCTAAAAAAATTTCTAAATATTAAACACCTCTAGAAGCTATCTGAAGTGTTCTTTTATGGCAACATAACACAATAAATGCCGAGGGCTAGATAAAGTTCAAAATATTAAAAACCTCTAGAAGCTCTCTGAAGTGCTTTTTACAGTAACACAGCCCCCTAGTTTGTTTTGTGTCTTAATTTTGATGTTGTTTGAACCATAAATAAAGCCATATATATTTTGTTCATTAAATTTCAGGGGGGTTGGTTTGAACCCCCCAACCCCGACTACGGACTTGTAATAGACCAAGGGTAAAATACAAAATCTCAATTTTTCAACATGGTTTCCCAAAATGGGGGGGTAGGGAGTTGTTACTTGAACAACTGAAGTCAGAACGTGGATAATTGGTATAGTGGTAGTACTTTGGATCTAGATCAAGGGTAAAATAGGAAATCTCAACTTTTCAACATGGTGCCCCAAAATGTATGGGGGTGGGGGGGAAAGGAGGGTTACTTGAACCACTCAACATAGAACTGAAAATGAAAATTAAAATTGGCATAGACTTTTCAACATGTTTGCAAAAAATAACAAATATTTTCCTCAAATCCATTTAAGATTTAACAGAACTCTCCCCTCTAACTATTTGTTGCACCACATGCATTTAATAAGAATTGAGTACATGCCTCCCGATGGTAGGCAGGTACTTACTTAAATAAACGTATTCTTATATATAATCTTCAAATAAATATTGATAACTCACCAAAACGTTTATGTAAAAAACGCACCAAGTTCTACACCACAAAAATTCTTATTTAGCCTCAAAAAGAGTACCAAGTTCAACTTGCAATATATTTCCTAAGAACTTGTCTCTTCTCGTCTATTTGCGCATTAAGATACGCTGGCATACCTGATTCTTTCATCTATGTTCATTACCTATAAATACATGTAAAATGATATAATAGAAATGGCTAGCACTTCTCGTTTATTTGTTGCACTTCTCGTCTATTTGCGCACTTAGATAGACTACCATACCTGATTCTTTAATGCATGTTTACCTATATATCTTAATATATGTGAAACGAAATAATTGAAATTGGTGTAGAAACAGAATGTTAAAAAGAAGTGAAAAGTCATTTTGAAAGCCATTGCAAGTTGAACTTGGCACTCTTTTAGATCACTTCTTTCCGAGGCTGAAAGAATTTTTGTTGTGTAGAACTTGACATGTTTTCTAAATAAATGTTTTGGCGAGATTACTTTTACAACCACAATTCCATTATCATTATAAATTAAAATCATATTATGTAGAGTTAATTTAATGCTATGCATTGCTTCTTGAATTAATGGGACATTCTTATAAATTTATTACAATAACTGTAACATTTAAAGTATATATACCATTTGTTTCAATTTCATGTAGAAGGATTGCAAAATCTAATAGTACAAATATATTATTTATATGTATATATCGTGTAGAGCATATTTCTTGGTATAATACAAAAGTGAATCTGTTGTCATAAAGTGTGTAGAGCATATTTTTTTGTTAAAACACACATGTGAATTCAATAACATATATGTAATTTTTACTGTGTACTAAAAATGTAAGCAACTAATGCAACATCCGCGTGTGTTTTATAGTTACATTTGAGTAAATTTGTGAGTCATAAATCATGACCAAACCTGGCATGCTTCTAGCCACTCTTTCGGATACTTTTAGTTATGGTTTTTGAAATTCATTCATATGGCTATTTTCGGTTAAAAATGTCCTGTGCATAAAAACAGTTTTATTTTGGCATATGTGTGTTATAAAATTAACAAAAGTAGTTTTTATACACATTTTAATGATTTTGTTTCACTAATTTGAGCTACTAACCAAACTAGGTGAAACATTCCTAAAATATTTGGGAATATAGATTTATTTGTCGCCAAAGAAAACTGTTTTTGCTTTGGGATCGTGAACATTTTCAACCTCGAGATTATGTTTAATCTTTACATTGTATGTGCCCTAGAAAACCAAAAGGTGGGTTTTATGTATCTGTCTGTATGTCCCTGGGGCTTGAGCAAAAACGATTTGAAGGATTTCTTTCAAACTTTAATATCTGGATATTATATTGTGGTAATACCTTGAGGTGTTTTTAATTTTGATTTAAGTCCCCAAATTAGGGTAGTTTAATGACAAATGATTTTTGAAAATTCAATTTAAAAAAATCTGGATATTATATTATGGTAATACCTTGAGGTGTTTTTTTATTTTGATTTAAGTCCCCAAATTAGGGTAGTTTAATGACAAATGATTTTTGAAAATTCAATTTAAAAAAAAATTGTTTTAACTATTTTGTTTAAAATGGATATTTGGGGAGTGTTTTACATGATAAATAAAATTGTAGGCCTATAATTATTTCTAAGGGGGAAAGGATATATGTGTTTATTAGCCATTAATAGTATAGTAAATAGTTCACGGGAGACACATTTATGGGGCCACAATTTGTAGTTATATCTGTCCCCAAATTACGTTACTAAAAAAAAAGTTATAAAAATAATCTAAACGTAACTCAAACCACTCATTGCAATATTTTAAGTGATGGTTATGTTTCGATTTTTTATGTTTAGCATAAATCTAGAGAGCTAAGTGTATCCAAAGGATTTGACGAGGGTGGTGGGGACAACTCCACAAATTTACTGTGCAAAATCCGTTTTAATAAAATATGATTTTTAAGTAATAATAGAGGTCCATAAAAATTAGTATTGCAAATAAGAACGAATTTTGTGATATTTTAAAAGAAATGTTTGCAAATAATATCATTTAAGGTGTCTAAATTAAAACTGCTAATGTGTTTTAGGCCAGAAAAATCTACAAATCATATGTCCTAACACAAAAAAATGATATTGGGTTTAAATCCATTTCTTGCGGTCTATTTTAGCCATAATTTCTGTGAAACCGGGCCACAAAATACCAAGTACGAAAAAATGTATTGTCATATTCAAAGGAAATTCAGAATATTCATAGTTAGCCTTATAAATTATAGTCATAAAATGAGTGATTTTTATTTGTGGCTCTTATTAACTGAATAAATAATGTCAAATCTTTAACAATTTCTTACATATTTAATGTGGTTTAAACAAAACTTTGTTTCATAAACTTTTAGCTTTGCGCATCAACATACATAATAGGCCCCTTACACATTTTTTCCATCTACGTCCTACTACCCACTCGGGTTATCCAGATTTAATATCGCTAATTGAGTAGCTGAAGATAAAAGTGGAATTTAAAGTAAATGTACCCACTTTTGCATTGAGGTTAAGTGGGAAACAATTTAGCAAACACACTCTCATTGCACCTATCTGGAATTCGAACCTTGACCTCACTGTAATCAGAAAATCAAAACCCGATATTTAGTTCACATGCCTATTGATCCGAGTATAAATTATATACATATGGCACATTTAAAGTGACTTGACCAAACGGGCTGTTTTTGGTCCAATATGACCTACTATTTTTATCAAATAAAAGGTGTCTCTTGTTTAAACTAAATTTGGTTCAGTAATAGTGGCTACATTTCGAGTGTTAGCGGCTATTTTTGTTATGTTTAGGCATTCATAGAAAAAAGCTACTTGTTTAGAGGATCAAACTATTTGTTTGAAAAAATTTGTGTACAATGAATATTAAAATGTAACCATTAGATTTTATAGACCTTTTGAGTTCAAGACGGTTAAAAGAATGAGTAAAAATTTGGAAGGGAAAAGAGACAAATATGGTTGTTCATTCAATTTTAGGGCTATTTTACTTTTGGTAGAGTAGGCCCATCAAACTGGACAGTAGACATGTCAAAGTGAACCTGTCAATTGAAATATCAAACATAAAAATAATATTTATAATTAATTATAAATAATAAGCTAAGTTAATAGTGTGTTTAGAATTATTGGTCCTTTCTAAACAAACATGTGTGTTTGTGATTAATTATGGCTAAACAATTTAAATGCGTAGCAAAATTTATAAAATAAAAATGTATTATTCATTATTGTTAAATTAAATTCAATACTTTAATTAATAAGGATTTACTAGTTCTGTAACCATCCCAAAATTGTTTTTATTCGTTTGATACCTACCTATTCTCATTAGTCATCACATTAGTTTCAGTATGGATTACATTTGCAAAAATTGATATGAATGAATATCTAAAATTAACACTACTCTTTTATTTTATGGGAAGTTAACAAGTAGGGAAGTCTAAAATTACTATTCTCAAGAAAAAGGAAAGAGATTTTAGGTATTTCCATGAAACTAATAAGCTGTAGCTCATTTCCAAAGTTAAACACAACCAAACACACACACACTCTCACTCTCACACACTCGCACACACACACTCTGACTCTCTCTCACTCCCCCTCCCCCTCTCTCCCCCCTCAGTTGTCCACAACCCTGGGGGGAAAGGGGGGCTGAGACCTTTCAAGGCATAAATTACCTATCCACCAGTTACAAGTTACCTTTAAATCTGAAGGTCATTTCAAAGTTATTTGCAAGTAAACCTCATTCTTAACATGTTGGGTGACGTGGCAGTGCCACAACTCAGAAGCCGACTTCACCAAACTGTTCTTCCAACAAGATGGGGCACCTCGTCATTTTGCTTTGTTGGTAAGGAATTACCTTGACAACACCTTAGCACAGCGTTGGATTGGATGTGGCAGCAGTGACTGGCCCCCACATTCACCCGAGCTTACACCCATGGATTTCTTTTTTTGGAGCATAGTGAAGGATATGGTTTTTGAGAGGAAGCCCCAAAAAAAGGAATGCATTAAAGAGTTCATATCACAGCCATTGCTGACGAGAATTTGTGTCTTGCTGTGTGTCACAGTGTTCTGGACAGGTTCCAGGAGTGTTGCAACGTTGATGGAGGGCATTTTGAGCACTTATGAGATTTAAACAGTGTAACAGAGTCAATACCTGTAAATAAATGTAATATTTGTACTGTATGCCTACTTTTGGGCCACTGCTCATATATAGCATATACCTACTTTTGTGCCACTGTCAAATGCCATATTTGTAGTATATAACTACTTTTGAGCCACTGCTCAGTGCCATTTTTGTATTTTGCACCTACTGTGAAGCTCTCAACTTAGTGATTTTATTCACTTAGTGATTTTATTCTCAAAGCGTTTGATGTCTACTGTGAGTACATCCTGTCACCGGTCAGCTTGTAAGTGAAAAGTCAGGAGTTGAAATTTCCTATTAAATCTCCACGTAGGACCATGAACGCTGAGTTTAGTTGAAAGAGCAGTGAATCTGTAGGAATCGCTGTTTAAGGGATAGTGTGATTTTATTATGGGGGATGTAAGCCCATTAATTGGTGATTAATGCCATCATTGGAGGAGTTTCCTAATTGGCAGATTCTAGTTTGTATGTTCTAGAGCAAAACTCTGGACAGTTGGCTTTTGACCATTGTCAGAGTGTGTTGTTTAAGATGAGTCCTTTTAGTGATGGAGTGTCATGAGCACCATGAGTGCTAGTATTGGAACACAGTGTTTATGGCAGTTGTTTCTATGAGTCGGTTCCAGACAGTAAGTTGTAGACAGTTATTGTAGAGAGTGTCATGAAGATCTGAGAGTTCAGCGATGATGTGCCTTAAGGGTTAAGACAGTGGTTATGACATGATTAAGACCAATAGCTAGAGAAAGGCAGTCGAGTATGGGAAATTGCCGAGTGAGGGTGTCTTAAGCTCTGGCCATGTGCGTGTTATTGAGTGAAAATCCCTCAAAAGGGATTGTGGACTTAGACCGAAATATAAATGGTGATTCAAGCTTACAGGTGACTGGGGATGGATAGTTGGGTGTATCAGAAGTGGGATTTCTATACATTGTGATTAGATGACCGGCCTTCACATCCTGGTGATCATAAAGACGCTAGGGTATCCCATAGATTGGTGTCACTGTTTGGTTTTCACACTAGGCAAAGTGATTCACAGACAGTACTCTTACAATTTTGGAGAGTTATAGCCGGCCCTGACACTACTTTTGGGCCACCCTATATGTTAACCAGTATAATATTTCACACATAAAATTTTACAAACTTAAATAATAAGAGAAAATAGTTGGTGTTACTAACCGACATTCAATATTTAAGCTTAGAGCTGTACACAATTTAGTTAACAGTTAATTACTTGAAGCTCAGAGCATCATATTCACCTTCACTTTATCAGTAAGGAGAGACAAAAAGAAAAAATTTAGTGGGCTGCAATAAGGGGATGCACAGAGTAAGTTAAGCAGTAATGTGATCAACTCCCCACTGAGCAAAGGGTCCCAAGGTTATTACCTGGCAAGGGCAAACAAATTATCATTGTTACAACTGGGGCTTCCCCTCACAATGATGAAGTATGAATAGTGTGTTTTTATTGGTGTTTACTCCCCTGGCTTAATACCTGTTTGGGTTAGGTCATTTCCAAGCACAGTTAAGGATTTATAACTGTTGTAGCCTGATATATATATCCCTATCATAGTAGCCTGATATATGAGGTAGAATTTAAAGGAAATATGCACACATTTATTCAGAGGGGGAGTGGGGCGCCACCAAGGGAAAAACCACCCTGAATAAACTCAGCCAGGATATGAACACCAACCTTCTTGTAATTGACAAACCAAATTAAATGAGACTGACATTTAGACTACATGTCTACGTAATGGCGCAATTTGTTCTAGTGAGTGTTAAGTAAGTTTATAAGTTGAGTGTTTATATACCGTATTTCAGACCATAATTGTTTCATATTTAATGCCTAATTTTTGTGGTAAAGAGTGGGGTGCAACCATTAGCCTATGTAAAGCTTTAAAAAAAATTGTCTCACACCAACTTTTCACTCAATGAAAAACTATTTCACAGGTCTTTTAAGCTTAGAAGCTTTGCCTGCCTGCCCATGCCTCTTGCTACAAACCACGAAACTCGGTTTTCAGAAATATACCTAGTGACAATGCACATGCCTTGAGAATTCTAGGCTAGTAGTAGTGTGCGAAAAGACAACAGCACATCCATGGTCAACAGTTATAAATCCTTAACGGTGCATGGAAATGAGGAGGATATATCTTGCCTCTGTTTACCTTTAAATTCCTTTAAATTTGATGTGATGAACAGGACTTTACCATGTGAAAATTATGCGCTAAAAAAAAATTGTGTGACAATACGTAGTGGCGATGATTATGTGGTGAAATACAGTAATTGGCCTAGAAATTAAATTAAATATACTCTTGGTAAAAAAAAAATCCTGTTTGTGTATTGAGAGTAATCATTTCCACTAGTGGATTTCCATTTTCTGTTCAGACAAATGCTAATGCAATGTGCAACTATCCTGAATGAGCAATATGACACATGGCAATAATAATATTAATACTATTAATGATTACAAAAATGTATTTCAAAAATGAAATTATTTCAATACCCATGTCATAAATTTAATAATTTATGTTCAATTTGTGTGACCAGTAAACATGATGTTTTGTAAAAAAAAACTCTATTGATTTAAGAACTATGAGTCTGAAAGTATTTTTATATTAGCAGAGTTTGTGTTCTCCGTTACTTAATTAGGGGTAATCCATAAACCACGTAACACTTTTTTCTTACCTTTTTAGCCCTCCTCCCCCCTCGCCAACCTGTGTGACTTAACTTTTCTCACCAAGAATTAACGTCATTGTTTCATAGGGAAGTTGTAGGATACTAAAGGAGAGATTCAGATTTAATACTTCTTAAAATCCAGTTTAAATCCAGATTATAAATTATTTAACAGATTATTATTATTTATACACACATAAAGACGTCAAGTTCCAATTCCTCAGGTTCATGAAGAAAAACCTCTGCTATATTTATGTTATGGATGCCAGGTTTGCGATCCGAGTAAGAGCCAGACTACTATGTGCTGAGTAGGATGGCCCTTTTCTATAGTGGCGCTACATGATGATGTTAAAGAGCCCTATACGATGCTTGACGCTGGGGGAAGACATCTTTCTTAATATTGTGCACTTTTTTATAGTCATATTCTCATTATATAGAGAGCTAACTAAACAATTCTAGGCATACAACTTTTCTAAATTATATTTTGGATTAATCTAAAATTTTACTTTAGTTAACTTATTAATTCCTAGACTAGTGTTTCATCCCAACATCGATCCTCAATCCTGGCTTCACTCTCGAAAAAGATTAGATGGCCAATGAAGCAGAGATTGGGTTTCGAATACCTGTCAGGTGTACTCAGAGTGGCTTTTCGTAAATGGTTTTATATTCTCTCTCCAAGTTAATGAGGGTAGATTAACTCTAAAATTCTACCTTCCTCATTTCTACTCCATTAGATAAATGTAATAAAAAATAACTAGAACAACTACAATTGGTTGTACCACCCTACAAAATGTATACTAAAAAGGTCTCAATTTTAAAGAAAATCTACCAGCATCTGCATGGAGAGAGAGTGGGAAACCATTTAGGAAAAGCAGCCCTCAGTAGATATGACTGGTAATCGAATCCCATCTCTCCAACATCGACCGTCTAGTCTACTGAGAGAATGACAATTTAGACAATGCGGCCACTGTAGTATACACACACACAAATTTATCAGAAGGGAAAAGATATGGGCTTTAATTCACCTAACTTTTGAAAATAATTAATGCTATTTGAAACTTTACTTTTAATAACATGCTGCTGGTACGAAGAAATAACACTATTGATGGACTCCTCAAACTTGCCTTGAGATAAATTCTGCACTTTTGCTTCTTTCCATTTCACTACATCTTTTTGAGACTGTTCCACTGGGTTTTTTTTCTGGATATCGCTTTTTATATGCAAGCAATGAACAAATCTCCTCTTTTTGAGGAAATTGTTTTTGTACAAACACAAATGATTATTCATGGCCTATGTAAAAGAATGTGCAGTAGGATTCTGAATTTTACTCAAACTCAACTATATTTATGAATTAAGGCTGCTTTAACTGACAGCTGCTATCCAAATAAAAGAACGTGAGGGGGTCAGTAGATATGACAAATCTAAACAAGCACCGTGAGTACAAAAATGTCACTGTCATGCGCATGAAAATATGTGTTTTCGAATGTGCTTGGCTTTCGTAGTCTCGGGCAGACAATAACACCTAAGTGCATTCAAAATTTTAATAGATGAAAAGTAAATGCTAAACTTGCATTTTTATGCCACAAATATTCGGAAGTTATCTATGAGTATGTTTATCAAAGGTGAACACATGAACAATAATATTATTTTTTAACATTAGAATTTGAGTATAAGATCTGTGTTACGTAACACTTTGATGTACCCTACCCTCTCCCCATGTAACAGCATGTAGACATTAGGGCTCCCCCCTCCCCTCCTCTCAACGCTTTACGTGGTTTATAGACGG
>CABFWB010001941.1:81325-95386 GCA_902151455.1 Timema bartmani
CCCCCCAGTTCACCCGACCGAGATTGGAACCTCGATCTCCCCGTCCTCGGCGGTCGAGCTCAACACGACTAGCGCATTAGCCAACTACGCCACCGAGGCAGGTTATCCAAATATAAACTTCCCATTCAAAAGTAGATGTGTATTTTAAAATATTATGATCCTCTAAATTGCAATTAATATATTTGTATCATTTGCATTTAATGTATTAGGTATCTAATATTCATTCTGAGAGAAGAATCACTGTCTTTACCTGTTTAGTTAGTATAATTCTGGGTTTATTTACTGCATATTAATAAGGTTTGGATATTTTTAATTATCAGTTGACTTTTTATATAACTTTATAGATAAAAAAGTATTTGGTTTATTATGTCGTCATTAATGTATTTCAGTTACAGTAGGCTTAATACAGCTACAAAATAAAATAATCAGTATTGTTTTAAGCGATAGGCCTTTGGAGTATAGACAAACCAAAGGAAATGTTTTGTTTCCTGTCACTTCACTCGCTTGAAAATATTACATTTCATTTTATATTGCATTGAATGACCTTTTTTATAACAATTCTTAAAAATTAATAAGTTTTAGTAGGCCTACGTGTTTAGTTTTAGAAATTTTAAAAAGAAAACATATCCCCTTTCTTCCTGTTCACCAGAGTAGTGCCCCCAGTGTTCAAACTCACAAGCCACCACTTCTTAAAAGTATATTTTGTGTACCGTCCCCTATATTATAAATAAATTTAGAGGAGTGGGAAAATAGTTGATAAATTATCCAACCTTAAAGAATTAGATATTCAGTAAATAAGTGGCGAGGTATAGCTCTTGATCTTGAGGCATGTAACCACAATGACTTGCCCCTTCTTCCCACCAACTGCTCTTAAAATAGACAAGACTCTATTTATTTTTTTAATAATCTTTAAAACTTTATTAATAGTTCCGAGTCTACCAAAAGTTACATAATAACCTAAGTGATGGGACAAAAGTATGTAGAATTTGATGTAAATAGCTGAATACTATAAAAATTAAGTTTATGTTTTATAAGTTACTAGCATAATATGAGATACATATTAGTGAAAATGTTTTAGATAGTTTAAAATTTGTTAAAGCCAACCAGTTAGTTATAGATACCTCATAGAAATAGCGTTGGGATAGATTCGCGATGAAATATACTTTAAGGAATTCATTTTTATATGACCTTTCGTACAAATTCTAATAATGAAACATACAAAGGCAAAGATACTAATGAATGGGTTTCTTTTGGGGGAATAACACTTAACAACAGTCTATATAATTTACATGGTAGGGCGCTGCAGACGTTTAAAATTCCTGCAATATTTAAGGTGTTTGATATTTTTAAATATTTTTTTAATTAAATGTAGGCTAAAATTATCAGCAGGTTTCTAACCTCTTAAAAAGTTTAGATTTTGGTATTTTTAAACTTAAAGCCACTTTACGCAAAAATTGGTACATGAGTGAATTAAATGAAAAAGCAAAAGATTTCACATTTTTGCGATTGTAAAGTGAGATTCCTATTTTGTACCCGACCCAAAGCTGTATCAATTGGCCTAAAAAAGAAAAAAAATCCTTCTTTTCTCATGCATGAAAAGAAGTTTATGTTTAATAAGTTGTATAGTAGCGCCTAACTCAATTTAAGGTTGAGTTTGTTGGTCAGTTGGCCTTACTGTGTACGATACTTTTAGTGTTTATTCTAATATGGATTTATTTATAACCTTCATGTATAATTTATTTGCTGCTTCATAGCTTGTACTTTATGTAAATGAGACGTCTTGAAGTTGCTGATTACGTCTGAAACATAATTTGTATGTGATAATAAAACAGTGTACGTACGGAATCTTTTCCATTTATCATTTAAATATATTACTATATTTAAATTATAAATGGAAAATATTCCGAGAATTTTTTTCCTTATTGCACGAAACGTAGTATAAGTGCCCAACTGCTTGATTTCTATGCACAAATACTGCATTGGAATAAGTTTTATAGCTTCTAAAAGCTGTGCGCTAGTATCCTATACAGTATACTTAGTATTATTAAACAAATGTTTGTGGTGTTACTGAGTAGTTGAGGTTAAGTTTTTGTGTGTCGCAATATTTTTTTTATTATTTCTAATTTGTGAGTTTTAAAAAAATTGAAATTATCTTAGTGAGAGCCAGATACTGTAGTCCTAAAAAAAAAACAAGAGTGGAACAGGAAAAATGTGAGATGAAATGAAATTAACAAGAAACAGAGGTGAGGATTTTGTTACTGACAGAGGTAAGCTAGTGGAAATTTAAAAAAAAGTTCAGATTGTGAGTGCAGAAAAGTGTGCACTAATAGTTTCAACAAAGAAGAGAAAATATTTATGATAAAAAATGTATATAGTGGGAGATAAAAAATTGTTATACACTCTTTCCTAATGGGTTTAAGGCCTAGTTTATATTCATGCATAACTAGCCTAAGGCTAAGGCTTGGTTTATATTCATACATAATTCATAACTAATAGCGAATAGTGTATAGTGTATAGTGCGCAAGAAGTTTAAATACATTATTTTAAATGATGGCGTCTATAATCGATTTATAGTGAATAGTGAAATAGTTCACAGTGCATATAGTTGATTTAACTTTAACTTTTCTTATACGTTATGCATGAGTTGTGAAACGATATTCTCGCGAGAAAAATCTAGCCAATAGGATTTATGGAAAACATAATTCGATATTTTTCAAATATTATTTTATAAGTTAGAAGTTGGTCGCCATATTGGGCTTTAATTATCGTTAAATAGTTTTATATTGTGATTTTAACTTGAAAATGAGTGAAAATGAAAGTGACAATGAATATACGGTTGAATTTACAGAAGATGGTTTTGTGTCTGTTGCTTGGGGGAGGAACCCCGCACCTCCTATTAATGTAGTTTTTGTACTTGCCTTGGTCACTTGGGAATTTTTATGGTTTAAAACACCAGGAGTTGGAAAATTCATTGTCTAAACCCACATAACCCCCCTCCAAAAAATACATTTCGTGCAACGCCCTTGTACTCTAGCCTCATTTCATTCAACCACTAAACCAGATTGTCCTCAAATGAAGATAAATAATTCAAACATACTATTAAATATAGAAGGATGGGTTCTATAAAATTCATTTACCCGTGATGATAAAAAGCCAGAAATGCAATTCTAGATGGTCTGCCATTAAATGCTAAATATATAAATTCAGATTAATACTATTTAGTAAACAGTACCAATATTTATCTCTCAGATTATAATACAGCTAGTAAAATTGGCGTGTTAGAGGGAACAAGGATATTATATTTGTAAGAATGTAAATTATTTTGAAGACCAATGATTGACATATCCATAAAGGTAGTATCCTTAAAATACCACGCGCGCAAATAGATCACCTATCAAACAAATGACAATCGTTATTAATGTCTTATTCACTACGTTGCATTATAAACCTTAGTAATTTTCTTATGAATTGTGCACTATACACTATGTGCTATTCACTATTAGTTATGAGTTATGCATGAATATAAACTAAGCCTAATAGAGATACATGTTCTAAAAAAAACACCTGTCTAAAACTGAACAATCGAAACAGTAAGTATTTTGCTATGAAATGTGAAACACGTGTTGAAGTTTGCCGTGAGGCATTTATTAGTTTAAATTCTGTTTCTAGTGAAGTTATGTTTCGGCTGTCGAATCTTGTTTCGATTATTAGGTAAAATTGATTTACGAGGTAAACATGAAAGCCACATAAGTATTCCAAAATACATTCTTGTGAATATCAATGAGCAGATTACATATTTTCATAACAAGATTTCTGATTATTGTTCTTCAACCGTTACGTACTAGGAATCTTGGTTGACCTGTAAGAAGATGCATGAACTCTTTCTGCAAAATCATCCCGATTTAAGGAAAAATGTTAGATATGAATATTAATTTAAAAATAACTATGCTTTCCGTTTTGGCCAAACACAGGTAGATGTATGTTCTATGTGGGAGGACTTGAGTAAGAAAATAAAATCTTCTGCACTTAATGAACATTCTAAAAGAGCTGCAGCTGCTGAACTTATAGTACAGACTGTAAAAGAAGAGCGAAAAAGTTGTACGTAAAGCTTCAAAGTATTGGAAGGATGAGCAAGGACCGACACGATGTGGCAGGTATTGTGTTCGATGTTATGCAAAACCTGCCTCTGCCTTTCATACCTGTTAAAGAAACTATGGCAGAATATGTATTGTGTACACAATATTAGTAATAACAAAGCAGTATTTTATACCTATCATGAGGTTGTAGCTAATAAGGGTCCCGATGAAGTGTTTTTCTTTTTTAAACGATTGTGTAAGTAAGTACCACCGGAAGTAAAAGAACTTAATGTTTTTAGTGATGCCTGTGGAGCAGGCGCGGATACAGGGTGGGGTCAAAGGATCAGTTGACCCCCCTGTGAAAGTTAGAAAATTAATACAAAAAACAAAATGAAAGTTCAAATTTTTGAAATAAAATACAACACAGATATATTTTATATAATTTTTAATCTTTTTACGCGCAGACACCTCTTAAGCCGGATCCACACGTGCGTTATTCGTCCGCGTTGATTCAATGTTCGACGTGACTCACGTAAATGTGTAAAAAATTGGTTTCCATGTACGAATATTTGTCGTGCATTGCGAGTAACGAATACTGTTCCGTATAGAGACGGTAGACTACCACACATCAAAGAAGACTAATAATCGCCTGAGACCAGTTCATCCACGAATACTGACTTTAAATATGTGTGGACAGCAGGAGCGGTGGAACTGGGGGGGACTCTGCCCCCCTGGAAATAATTCGCCCCTCCCTGGAATAAATCCCCCCTAGATGTATTTCAAATCCTCTGATATTATCGAATATGAAGTTGAACCATGGCCTTAAATTAAACTTCAAATGATTTTTATATGCATTCTACTGTCAAAAATTTGCCGGAGAAGACCACTTAAAATAACTACTTGACTAGAGGCATCTAACTGCCAGAAAAATTCGGGGGAGGAAATATTTGAATAGCTTCCGAGGATATCCAAATTTCACAAATGTCTTGGGGAGGATAATTCCAAATTCTGAATTTTCTGAAATTTCCTAAAGAATTCAATTTTCAAAATTTTATCGGTGGAAGACTACTTCAAAGATTATCTTTTAGAGGTATCTATCTATCTATCTTAAAAAATTAAGGTGAGGATCACTCTAAATAGCTTTGAGGGGCATCCAAATTTCAAACATTTCTAAAGTAGCCCCATGGCTTCTTTGGTGCTGACTGACAGCTCACATTTAGGTATATACCTAAATTTTGACTGTCAGAAGTGACAGCTGCTAAACATATGTTTTTGCAGATCATATGGTTTGGTGTAGGGATACATAATTTGGTCTGGTAACTTTTCAGAGCCGTCAGCTGTGAGCTGTCAGTCAGCACCAAAGAAGCCATGGGGATACTCTAGGTGAGGAACACTTTAAATAGCCTATAAAATAATCTAATTTAAGAAAATCAAGTCGAAGACTACTCATATCTTCTAGAGTTAACTAGTTTTAAAAAAATGGTTCAAGGGGGGCCACTTCAAATAGCTTACAAAAACTATCTGATTTTTTAAAAAAATAGGAGAGGCTAACCACGGTTCAAAACATAGGTCTACATAAGATCAAATATGAATGAGAAACTATTAAATGGCTTGAAACAGAAATCTAACATTGTAAGTAACTATGTTATTTATAATTATGACCCTCCTATGAAAATGATCTGGATCTGCCCCTACTGTGGAGTGCAAAATAGGAATCACACAATCATAAGATTTTTGCTTACTCAAACCATGACTGGCCGGTTCATGGTGATTGATCAATATTTTCCTGTACGTGGTCACAGTTTTCTTCCATATGACCGTGATTTTTCGGCAGTGAAAAGAGTAGTATGCCACCCTGATAGGACTTTCATTCCTTTACAGTACAACCAGATCATAGAAGGTGCCAAGAAAAAGCAACCCACTTTTGAAGTTAAATCTGTTGAGAATAAAAATATCATTGGCTTCAAGGATTGGTGGTCTGATTCTTTCAAGAAGAATACAAAAAGTGTTGAGGGTAATGAAACATTTCAAATCAGCAAATACAGACACTTTGTGCTTGAACATAACCTTTCTAATCTTGTCTGTACACTAATGCCTTTGCTTCACTATTTAATAAAAAATCGTCAATTACTCAATTAGGTATTTTTGCTCTCCATTCCAGCTATAACGCGTTATCTTATGAGTATCCCTGTTCTTGCTTAAACTAACTGTTTCCAATCGTCAGTCCATTTCTTGGGCAAAATTGCAGGAATCTATTTCCTTCTTCATTTCTTTCTCGCCATCCATCAGCTACTATTACCTCTTTAAAACTTCTTCTTTCCTTTCCAACTTTGGCATTATGTCCTCCATCACCACGTCTTTCCTTACTCTTTCCTTATTCGGGTGTCGGTAATATATTGTGATTGTGTTTGTTTGGATACATGTTAAACGGTCCATATAGGTTCTTGAGAGCTTTGTTTTGGTCTATTTGAAGATGTTAAAGGTTGGTGAATGCAGCTGATTTCCAGATGTGGATGAAATATTGCGGATAGCTATGAATGAGGGAATAATAAAATGTATTTTTCACAAGTGCAGGTATTCCTGGGAATCTTGGATAATTCGAACGTATATAATTCGATTTCGTGTTTAATTCAAACCTCTCCCTTGGTCCCTTGAACCTTCTAATTAAACAATATTAAAAAATAACATGTAATTCGAACATATTTTATTTAATTCGAAGTAAAATTACCTATAAGATGACGAAAAAATCTTGAAACTTCGCATAGGCAACACGTTTACTACTCGAATATTGCTGCGCGGGGCACTTGCAGGGGCACTAAAATTTGAAAACCAAACCGAACACTCTAAATCCTAGTATTATTTGTTAACAAATGCTCCACACACAACATCACTACTCTAATGGAAACTGTTAAGGTTGTGCCCCCCCCCCTCCCCACACAATATGACGTAAGTAGTCCAACCTATGGAGTAAGTAAAACTTCAAGTACTTCTACCGAAGCTTTGTAGTTCAGAACATTCTCCCGGCTGCTTATATTGATAAGAATGGCAAGGTTAAAATTTACATTCTCCAAGCTGCCCGAATGTGTAGCAGTGCGTAGGCCCAATTGACACAAAACACTATTTCCAAATTATTTCGAAAAAGAGGTTTCTGCCATAATGGTGGTGAAGAGAAAACGGAAGCTGTTGAGTATCTCGTAACGGCTGTGGATAACTGGGAAGATTTTGTACATTAAGGCGTTCCTTATTAGGATTTTATGAACTTGGAGGATAACTTAGCAATTTGCGGTGAACTTACAGATGCATAAATTTTGGCAGATGTTATGAATAATAGAAATGACGGTGTCTCTTCAGATGAAGAATGGGAACAGATGAAACTTCCAGAGAAACCGATTCTTACATTTATACAGGCCATGGACCACGTCGAAGAGTTGAGACCGTTTATTGAGGGATGACATAATGACAAGCCCCTCTATTCTCCAGGCGCTGTATACACTAGAAGAGTTTACTGCAACCCAAAGTATTAGCTCCAAAAAAACCATCAAACATGTTTAGATATTTAAAAAAAATTGTGAATACAATATTCTGTACTTTACATATTGCAATGGAAAATCTAAGAATAGAATGACACAAATAAACTACTGTATTTTACTTCACTGTAGACTATTAATGTTTGAAGTTATTTTTCTAGACCAAAATAATAAAAACTCACCTAATTAGAATTTTTGAATAGTTCGATTTTCTAGTGGTCCCTTAAGTAGAGTCGTAAGCTATCTTCAACATCCAGTCTATTTCTATATTTATTTTTTAAAGCAATTTAAGGTGAGAAACCAGTTTTAAGTCAATGCGTAGTTGTAAAAGGCAGTAAATATTTTATCACAATGCGTGACAAAGTCAGATATTCTTTCTCCACTCTATTCCAAGAACTAATCAAGGGGGCTATCGAATAAATGTCTTTTATACCAGTATCACAGGATATTTCAACCAACTCTTATTTATATGATAATGGAAGCTTACATTTTTTCAAATCAAATTTGAAATGGTTTCGAATCAATTCTTTCGTTTCACCAGGGGGTGGAAAAGACTGCCTTATGAGAGTTTGAAGAGTACTGAGGTGAACTGTTATTTGCTGGTTGATGTCCTTAGAGTTTTAAATCGTTTGCTCATTTTCTTGTAAAAAAGAGTCCAATCACTGAAATTGCTCACAGTTATTCTCTATAATTCCGATTTCCCACGGTGAATTTTTTCTGATCATTGCCTCTGTTTTCTTTTCAACATAGAACATATCAACATTGTCACCTTGTGTTCCATATATTAATTTTTTCAAAAATGTCCGCTAAATATGCTAAACGTAGAAGTCATACTAAATCTTGTAGTCTTAAACAAAAGTCGAAACTTATGTTCCATGGAAAAAGGCGTTAGACATACCCACGCAACAACCAACGTACTTTTGTGTGAAGAAGCAATCTCTTATGCAGGCTACTCATTTCTTCACACAGAATTAAAAATTTGAGACTTCAATGTTAGGGTCTTGATGAAATTAACCATTTGTATTAACACTTTAATCCAGAATACTCTTCTGATAATCAGGGCGACAAGCGCTTCACGGTGAAGACAACAATGAGTGAACCTACATTCTAGTGAAATTTATTTTATATGATCTGCCACCCCTGTGATACAACCAGTCATTGATTTTGCTCCATCTGTACATAAAGAAATACAATTTTTTCCACTCAAACGTATTTTCAGCAAAAATGAATCACTCATATTAAAAATGTCCTCACCCGTGGCTTACAAAATAAAATATCTTCAAATATTTCATCCTGGAATTTTCCACGCACAAAAACAAGTAGTTGAGCTAGCGCAGCTACATCTGTTAACTCATCGACTTGTATGGCAAACCATACGCTACATTGAATAACTTGAATAAGTTGGTCCTTAATATTACAGGCCATATCTTTAATACTCCTGGAAACTGTGTCTTTTGAAAAAGGTATGCTTCTGACAAGTTTTGCCGCTTTTTCTCCAACCATACAAGAGAAGATTTCTTCAGCTGCTGGATGAATGAGGAACTCGCCAATTATTTGAGACTTGCCAGCTTTAGCAATTTAAAGGCTTACTTTGTATGACGCTTTGAGTGCACTTTCGTTTTCTTCTACACCAGAAAATTCTTAGGTTGCATTTTCAACGCTATGCAAATCTTCCAAAAGACGCTCAAAATAACTTAAGGGCTTATTTTTTAAATTCTCATGTTTTGTTTCAAAATGGCGCCGTAAAAGTTACGGTTTCATTGAATTTTTTGAAAGAACTTCAGAACAAATAATGGATTTGGTTCTACTAGATTTCCCGTCCGTTTAAAGCCAAATTGTAAATATGATTATTAATATTTACGTTTTTTTAATTTTTATCATTTGTATATGTAACATTTAGGGGTATTATAGTTATTTTATAATCCGCCTCTTTACTCACATGTGATGATGACGTGGTCGTAGATGTAGAAAGAATTGACTCTGGTTTGTCAATACATGTGCACTTTCTCTTAATTGTCCATTTACCCATGTTTCAAGACATTTTAAAAACACTATCACACAATGTCACAATAATTACTGAAAAGTAAAAATAGCTTTTAGGAAAGCAAGGGAAATAAAGCACAACCAATATAAAGAGCAGAAAGAGGGCAGACTAACTCCCATTAGTTATTGATATCTGACTGGACGATAAGCGGTTACGGCCTGGCGCGGATCAAAATTTGGAGTTTGGGGGGAGGGGGGATAATGACTGGAGTCTGGGGGGTGTAAACCCAACATAAAAATTTTGAAATTGTTGATTTTGAAATGTTTAAATGTAAATGTTATAAGCCTTTGTATTTTCCACATTTTACTAAAAAAATTGTATAAAAAAATACTTATATGTCTCTTATTTTTATATCTGTACAATATATAAACAATTTCACTGACGTTGGATTTTAATTTTAATTAAATGCTAGTTTTTTAGTTTAAACTAGTAAAAGAGGGGGGAACTGGTAGAGAAAATATTGCTTCATGAGCTAGGGAAACAATTATACAAACACAGTGCCATTTCTTCTAAACAGTAGTTTTTCTTAAATTTAAATATAAACATATTTAAATACAACTTACTAGTGTGAATAATAAACTGAAACAAGAGATAAAATAAAATATAAACAGAAAATATTTATAATTGATGTCGCAATTAATAAATTAAGAAAACCAACAGTAATTTTACAAAATTAATTTCAATCTATGGGCGCTCTTTTTTGCGAAGCGATCTTTGACACTTTGTCTACATTGAAATCATAATGAATATGCAACAAAGCAATTCCGATAAGTCGGTCTTCGCTTGTAGTGGATCACAACCAAATATTCAGTCTTCTCAAGGCAGAAAAAGTCCTCTCTGCTGAAGCAATTCTTACAGGCAGTGTGGCAAGGATATTAAAGAGAACGTAAATGCCTTAATACAAATCCTCATCACACGAGGCAAGTACATCGAGAGCAGTTGACGTTATGATAGAACCGTACTCCTTCTCCCGGCTCCACTTCACCTTCCACAACCGAAGCTCAGCACTTAGTTGCCTCTCCGTGCAATCCTTCTCATTCATTCCAAAGAGCGAGGTGTACTTCAAGGCCATTTTTTCTAGATCAACTCAGCTGAATGTAGAGGTTGGTAGCAATGATGACAGATCGTGAATCTGTTGAGTTTCTTCGTGAAATTGATGTTTGAAATCTTCCACAATGTTCCAGAATGGGAATAAACACAATCCGTCGGAAGTATTCAATGGAGTCTGTTAATAGAATGGCGATTGTCTCGGTGGGTTTGCCTTTTCGTGATGCGAGGAATCTTCAACTCAACTCAAAGCTCCTGAGCTATCCCTTGTAGCCTCGTTGAAGAGATGACCAAACTCCTCTTCGCATTTCACGCGTCTTGTACTGAGGACAGATAGTGTGTCTGCGAGTATATCTTGTGCATATTTAAGTTCTACGCACGTCTTCTGGTACAGCCTACTCAAAGGAAGAGTGTCTCCCTGAACTTTGGACAAACATATGACAGTAATATTGAATTCACTCTCACAAAGTTCAGGTAATAGAGTATTTGCTTTTGCAGCACTTTCAGCATCTCTCCAAGATGCGACACACTCCAAAGCGTTAGCTATTTTTGGAAAAGAAGTTCGGGACTGCAAGACACCATTATCTCTCTCGATCCAATGAGTTTCACACAATCCAGAGAGTTGGTCACATAAAACCTTTTTGAGCACAATGGAGCGTTTTGATGATGCAGTGAAGAAAGCAATTATCACTTTCATAGTTGCAACAGTATTTCGCACAGGTTGGACATTAGAAGCTTTTTATATTGACAAATTGATTGCATGGCTGTAACATGGACAGTGAACAGCATTTTTAGCCTCTTGCTTGACTTCAGCCACAGAATTACAATACTATGACACTACATCCATCTGGCGATATGCCAACACAACGGCTAAGGTCAAGGCAGTGATGTTTCAAACTGTAAAGTACGATTTGTTCAATATCCTATGTCTAAAAGCCCCACCAATAAAAAAAATTGTGTTGGGGGTGAACACCTCCCCTGATTCTGCGCCTGGTTGTGGCAATGACAAAGGGGGGAGAGGGGATGCAGATAGAAGGAGAGTTAACACACGTGTGCGGACATGAATCACAATGTCAACACAAGGTCGCGCTTCAACACTCAGTTATTAGCAGTGTTGCTAACTGTACAATCTGGATACTACATATTGAAGAATAATTCCACCACTTCATCACGTGTTCCCAAAATATGTTCCACGTACCCCACTTTGAGAATCACTGCAATAGAGCAACACCTCTACAGCTGGGTCTGTAGTCATGCATAATATAAAACTAATCGCGGTTAATTTATAGAAAATGGTGCGCAAGAATTGAAATACATTATTTTCAATGATAACGTTTATAATCGATACGTAGTGAATAGTGAATAGTGCTCAATATAGCTGGTTGATTTAACATATTTTTATCTATACATGAAACAGTTATCTCTATACTTTACTGGATGGACATAATTCACCCCTTGCAAAGGACCAAAGCGGGGAGCTAGAATGTGTTTGCTTGATTTTGAGGGAACAGATCTAACGGTTAATTTCTACGGTCTTATGTGAAAACATATATATGGTGCAAAAATGTGCTATCATTTGAAAATAGTGATGTATTAGATCACACTTAGATTAATATACATTTACATTAAAGGATATCCAATTAAGTTTCACAGGTAATAGTGTACAAATATGAATAAAATATTTGGTAGATAAAATATGTAGCTATCACATATGCTAAAGCTACAACATATTTAAAGTTGGCTATTAGCTTATGTATTAGTTTTATAATAAGATAGCTAAACTATATTATTAAAATTAAATTTTGACAAATATAATGAAATAAGGTAGCTAATAACTTGATTAAATTTGTTTGAATGACAAATTTTGTGTAGTAATCTTACGTTAAACGATCATTTAGGTTATATACTTTCAGCAAGGATTACTATACATTGACCCGCCTCGGTGGCGTACTTGGCTAACGTGCTAGTCGTGTTGAGCTCAACCGCTGAGGATGGGGAGATCGAGGTTCGAAACTCGGTCGGGTGAACTGGGGGTAGTTTTTCCTAAATGGTTTCCCACTCTCCCTCCACGCAAATGCGGGTTCACTTCCTCTAAATTCAACCCTCCCAACTCCTAATCCATTAGCGTAATTAGTAACTTAAGCTTATAATGCGAATGGGTAGTAAGACGCGGTGCTAAATATTATTATATTATACTATACACAGATTTTGGTAGGAAGCCTCTCCCTAGAGCCTTTATTTCCTACCAGAATCCTACTGTATAATAGTATTTTGGCAGAATAAACGCCAAACGGCCTTCTAGAACAGTAGTAGAAAGTTCCTTCTGGAAGGACTTTATCCTACAGGCTTCCTTACAAACTCACTCCGTGTATGTTACATTATTGAGATCAATGATGTGGAATGTAGTATAGACCAAATTTCTCATTTATAAATTTAGACCAATAAAAAAGGTGAATATTAACTATTGATCATTGCTGTACAAATATTTCCCCTCGGAGATTAAAGGAAAAATAACATAGACTTTTTGAGAGACATACTTATATACTTAATCTATGGCATTAGAGAACAATTGCGTTCAAACTTAAGTAGTATCTCTACACAACCCAGTGTTCTCTATATTATACTGGATGGACATAAACATACACATTGCCAAAGTCCAAAGCGTGACGCTCAAGTTTATCGTCTGCCACATTGTGGGGAGGGAGGAGGGGGATTTAACGGTTTCTTTCAATGGTTCTTATGCGAAAACATGTCTCTGATGGATAAAAATGTTATTGTTTGAAAATAGTGAAGTATTATACCACATTTACCTGAAGAATAATTTATATTAAAGGATATACAATTCAGTTTTACAGGTAATACTGTACAAATACGAATAAAATCTTTAATATATTTAAATATGTAGTTATCATCCACTTTGTTTACAGTCTGCCAAGACTACACTTATATATAAAGTTGGCTATTGGCTTGTATATTGGTTTCAAAAACCATATTATATTGAACGTTCGATAAATAATGAATAAAGTATCTTAAAATTTGATTACATCTGTTTGAATGACATACTTCGTGTAGGAGTCTTACGTTCAAATGATAATTTAGGTTATATGCTTGTAGGAATTACTGTATCTATACCTCAGTTTTAGCTTATGTGGTGCTGACTGACAGCTCACAGCTGACTTCTGACGGCTTTAAAAAGCTACCAGACCAAATTATGTATCCCTATGCCGAACCATATGATCTGCAAAAAACATGTCTTTAGCAGTTGTCACTTCTGACAGTCAAAATTTAGGTATATACCTAAATGTTGACTGTCAGAAGTCAGCTGTGAACTGTCAGTCAGCACCACATAAGCTAAAACTGAGGTATA
>CABFWB010001941.1:97732-131586 GCA_902151455.1 Timema bartmani
TCTAGTGAATCAACATTTGATTAAACCAATATAATTACGAAAGTACTCAAATTTGTTTCCAACAAAACTCTTTGTCAGAATGTCAGCACATTGTTCATTTGTCTCCAAATAAATTACATCAATAACACCATTTTGATACCAATCACGATAAAAGTTGTATTTGACATCAATATGCTTTAGTCTTCGATGCTCCCATTTATCCAAACATCTTATGCAGGACTGGTTGTCCTCGTACACCTTGGTGGGTACTAGAATGATCCCAAAGTCCTGGATCAGTCTTCTCAACCAGAGTAGGTCTGATGAGGCGGTTGACAGGGAGACAAACTCTGACTCCGTTGAGCTCAGGGCGACTGTAGTCTGCTTACGTGTAATCCAACCAAAAGTGGCACCATAAACTTGGAATAAGTACCCAGATGTAGATTTATGATCATTGCTGTCATTGGCCCAGTCTGCATCAACGTAGGTCCCTAAGGGGACATCACAGTTCTTCGGAAAGAAGAGACTGACTTCAAGTGTTCCTTGAATGTATCGTAGTATTCGTTTGAGTCCAATCCAGTGTGCTTCTGTTGTATTGCTCTGATACCTGATGAAGAAATTCACTGAGAAATTCAGATCAGAGCGAGTATAGAGCATCACATGCACCAAACTATCAACAAGCTCACGGTACGGGTTTTTTTGGATTATGCACTCTGATGTAGTTATTTCAGGTGGTTTTGCCTCCATTGGTGTCTTGACAAGTTTGCACTGTTCCATACCAAATTTCTTGAGAACTTTCTTCAAGTAGGCTGTTTGACTAAGGAACATACCATCAGTTTTCTGATCAATTTTTATACCTAGAAAGCTGTGCAAACCTCCAAGATCCTTCATCTCAAATTCTGACATAAGACATGTTTTTATGTCATTCAACTTCTGCAGATTGTTCCCGGTCAAAATTATGTCATCTACGTAAACCAAAAGGTAAGTTTTGATGCTGTTGCTGAAGTCGAAGTACATACATTTTTGGTTTTCAGACTGCTTAAATCCGAGAGAATTCACAAATTTGTCAAGTTTACCATTCCACTCCCGTGGTGCCTGCTTCAATCCATATGTAACTTACAAACAAGGTTGCTGTCAGTTACGAAGCCAGGTGGCTGCTTCATATACACCTCTTCAGAAAGGTCTCTATGTAGGAATGTATTTTTCACGCCCAGCTAGAAGGCAATTAAATCTTCTTTGTTTATGATGACAGTAGTTAAATGGGCTACGGGCGAGTACGTTTCATTTTAGTCAAACCCATTCTTCTGTGCACAGCCCTTCACCACCAACCTTGCCTTATACCTGTCAAGCTGTCCATTTTCATCCTGCTTCATTTTGAAGACCCACTTGCAGTTGATAGCTCGTTTACCGGATGGCAGACTCAGTAAGGGTCCAGGACTCATTTTCTTTCAATGAGTACATCACTTCCTCAACTGCGGCCATCCATTGTTTGGCATCATCTCTACTATGGATGTCCTCAAAGGTCTTTGGCAAGTTGTCAATAAATGACTCAGCACCAAGAGCCAGTACGACATAATCATTCAGGTACACTGGTGCAGTGCGAGGTCTCGTGCTCCTACGCAGAGGTTCAAGTTCCTCGACAGGTCCAGGAGTCTCTTCTACATCAGAAATTTTCTCTGGTTCTCCTCCTGAAGACGGCTCCTCCTGCAATTTCTCACTAAAAACTTCATTTGGAGTCGAACCGATGACCTCAGTAGTTCAAGAGGGTGTTGAACCAATAACATCACTGATTGTGAACGAATGTTTATCAAAAATTATATCATGCCCACGTATGATTTTCCGTTCCTGTGGACACCACAGCCTGAACCCATTCAGGCAGTAACCAACAAAGTAGCACTTTTTCGAGCGGCTGTCAAGTTTACTTTTAAAAATTTGATGAGGTAATCGAAGATGTGCTACACAGCCAAATATCTTCAGTTTTAAAATATCAGGTTTTACACCATACCAGAGTTCTGCTGGAACCTGATTTTCAAAAGCTTTAGTAGGTGATCTGTTTATTAGGTGGACTGAAGTCATAACAGCCTCCGTCCAGAGTCACTTATCAAGAGAAGAATGATGGAGTAAACAGCGTGTTTTCTCCATGATGCTACGTCCCATTCTTTCTGCGACGCCATTCTGCTGACTGGTATGCCTGATCAGTAAACTCTGTCTGGATACATTTCTTTTTTTAAATAATCGAGCATTTCCTGCGACACAAATTCACCACCATTATTTGACCTAAAGCCACTTATCTTTAGGTTAAAGTGAGCTGTTGCCATAGCTTCAAATTGTTTGAAGTATGAAAATACTTCAGACTTTACCTTTAGAGTGTAAATGACTGTAAAGTGATTATAGTCATCAATCGGGGTAAGCAGATACCTTTTTTGATCATATGATACGGGCTTAATGGGTCCTACAAGATCACTGTGTATGAGCTCCAAAGGACGCTTAGCTCTTATGCGTGGCTTTGTGTGAGGAATACGTGTTTGTTTAGCCTGTATGCAAGAATCACATAAATCGGGGATTGATCCTGGATCAAAACTTGATTCCGTCTACAATCTTACTTAAGTGAACTAAACCAATCTTGCCTATGTGACCAAGCCTCTTGTGTCATAAATCAGATGATGCTACAATGGAACTAGCAAGACAAGCCCATGCTTTTTCACGAGGCGAAAGATACATTGTATACACTTTACCAGATCGAGTGGCAGCAGCCACAAAAATACCACCTTTAAGAATGGTAACGTTCCCCTTTTCAAACACAACTTTAAACCCACTATCGTCCATTTTACTAACTGAGAGCAAATTAAATTGTAATCCCGGGACAATAAGTACGTTGGAAAGTTTGATAACGTTTTGATTACCTTTGAGAGTCACAGACGCGTGTATATCTCTGATCTCTTCAGCACACAACATTGATCCTGACTTAGCAATTTTTATTTTGATAGACTTTGATAGGCTTCTCTTATTTGTGGCCAAACTAATATTTTTATCACTGATCATATGTTCAGTGACGCCAGAGTCAAGCAACCACACAGATCCATCCCAACAAGCCACTTACGTTGACACAGTCAAACTAAATTCATCATCACTAGCTTCAGCTACGTTTGCTTTACGTGTTGAATTCTTTTTCGTGCCTTTCAATTTTAGAGAGTCCGAACGAAAGTGACCAGCTTTATGACAGAAAAAACACTTATTACCAGTTACTTGCTTTGAAATACTTTGTTTACAATTAGGACAACATTCCGGTTGCGAAGATCTCAATTTTGTAGCCTTCCTATCAGTAACACTAGAGAATGATTGGCTGCATCCATCAATACCTTCTGCTTGACGTTTGCTCATGCTCATCAAATAGGCGCGTTTTTACGAATACCAGGTTGAGATTATCAGCAATTAGTGTCTCTATGGCAGTGACAATAACTTGATATTCAGATGGCATGATTAAGAGAAGATGGCAGACAACATCTAGTTCTTCGAGGTTAGCTCCCAACGATTTCAGTTCCCAAATAGTACGATCAAACATAATAAAATGCACTTCAAGGGTCTCTTAAGAGGGATAAAATTTCATCATCAACAAGGTTTTGCGCAGTAAAAGCTGATTAGCAATACCTTTGTGAGCGCAAGTGTTACGAAGCACTTGCCATATATCATAAGCGGTGTTCTTATCCTTCACACAATCCAAGTGGCTGTTTGAGATTCGTTTTATAATCTGTGACTTACACTTGCGATCGGCTTTCCGAAGATTGTCCAGCTCTTTTTTCTTTTCCGCCTTAATTTCAGCACTATCACTAGACACAATTTTCACCAAGTCCCAATAGTCACCTTGAATAAAGGGCAACACATCTATTTCATCTAAAAAAGTTTCTACCCGAAACTTCCAGTTGTTGAGATTAGTGCCATCGAAAAGCGGATTCTGTACGTTTTGTCTTCTTCTAAAACCATTATGGCGATGGTGATTGGCAACGACGTCACAAATAACAAGCAAACACGTAGAGTTCACGTGTATTACTGCGCACACTTGACTTATAACTTTACCCCTCCTAAAATACACAAATCACCACAAGACTGGGCCCATAACCTGTCAGAGTATGCAGGTTTATATAAATAACTAACCGGTTTTAGACTTGACAATACATGTTATAATAACTACGAGCATGACTCAAGTGTTACACAGGTTCATAGGCATAGACACAGATCAGCTAAAAAAAAAGAACGACACAGTTAACAGTGGTACCAACCTAAACTAGAATATCCTTGCATAGAATTGCCTATTTTAAGAATAAATAGACCTACATATTTACAATGATAAATAATTTTGTATCTCAAATAATTTCGGAGATAATATAAAAAAATGAGAATTTACGCATCAGACAGGAACCCTTAAAGTCATCTTGCCAGGAAAAAAATGAGAGTAGCCATTTTGTTTATAATTTTAATCAATGATTAAAAATAAAATTTAATCAAAATCACTAGAGCCGATTTTGAGAAAATCGATTTTTTTTCTCTTTTTGTCCTTCAGTAAACTACCTTTAATTTTAGGGTAAGATACCCAATTTCAAAACCCCTCGGAGCAACCCTATGAAAACCCTAGATACCAAGTTAAAGCCTGATCGGTAATATAGTTTAGGCTCTACTCTGAGTTAGAGACGACAGATGGACATTCAAAAACACTTTTATAGGTTTGGGGGGTCATGAAATGTCTAAATTCATTAACGGCGTTGCCTAGCCGTGACGTCACAACAAAAAAGATAGGATTTCCCATGTTAATGTTTTTCCTTTTTATTCAGCTAGTTTTAAAGTTAGAACATAGAAACAAAAACCATAACTTCTGAAATAATTCTAAAAATAGTCCTATGTCATTTAAAAACTATTTTTTGGACCTTAAAGTAGTATTTTTATTTAAAAATTTTTAATTGTCTACAACTTAGGCTATTTTATTTATTCATGGAAAGAGCACATAACCATATTCCTGCTATAATATAGATTAAAAAAGTCCGTGGGACCATATATCTATCTAGAACAGGAAACGAGAAAAATGGAAAATAGAAATGGAAGCCAATGCTGTCCAGGGGCTAATAGTGGAGTGAGGCTCTCTACTTTGCAGCGAAAGAGGGGAAGTGTCATTAGAAGGCAGACGAGTTACCTTGCAGGGTGAACGGCTCATTTTTTTCCACCCCTTTTTTTTTCTTTTGCATTAGCTTCAAGAGTGATGGTGATTAGTGTATTGTTAGTTAAATGGTGAATCATAAAAACCCAAAGAGGAAAATTTGTTTATAAAGTAAGCGATGGTCTGTAAGAAGAGCAACTGCTCTAGCACGTCGGTTTGGATATCAAAATAAAAAGTAGACCTATTTATTAATGGAAAAGCAAACCTAACAAAAATGTGTTTTTGATTTCTTTACCAGGTCAGGACACTACGAGACTGGTAATGTAACCCAAGCTTTCCTGGCTAGACTTTACAACATTCCTATCCAATATTAGAACCTTAGAATAATACATATATATTGTACTTAGAATTACGTACTTATTTTAAAGTTTATACACAGTACATTCATTGATTTGAATTTACAAATACAGATAAGGGGGTGTTCAGGTATTACGTAAGTACATTTTTTGAAATTCTGGACACCCTGCCCTCATTGTAAGCAAACAAAAGCTAGCACTTGACCCCCCTCTCTTGCTTACATAGTATTTTCTGAACCCCCCTCTCTTGCTTACCTAATATTTGTCTACTTATTTTTTTATCTGTTCACAGGAAAAAATATTATTGTTCATGCACTTTAATAAATTGCTGTTAGTTGTTAACACAGAGGTGTAAATAATTGTGTGAAGTAATTCAGAATAAACATTGTTGCACAGTGAATTTAAATTTACGGTATTAAACTGGTAATTACATTCTTGTCTGTCTCTCTCTGTCTTACGGCAGTATTGGTCTGACCCCTCCTTCCCCTTTGCAATCAAAAATAAGTGAAGCTCAAATCCCCCTCCACCCCCCAAAGTTTTTACGTATTATACTTGAACGCCCCCTAGATAATATTATTTGTATGCTACAATAATTTTTATTGCATGGAATTATACAAAATACAAGAAAAAAGCATTTCCCGGTAAGCTAGAAAATTTTGTAAAGATAGGCGAAAAAACCTAACTAAGTAAACAAACACAAAAACTAGCGCATAACTTCTGGCTACATAACAATTAAAACAAACCACTTCTAGTTACACAACTTAGTGAACCGTGGTGCTACTTTTTTCAATTTTTTTTTTCCCCCCTTTGGATCTTTGGTAAACTTTGAAACTCTTTATTGCAATATTTTTTTACAATAATTTATATTTTTTTGTTTCCCTTATTTTTTGTTCTTAGGTTGGGGCTCTGTAATATCTTATCTGGATGACCCTAGAAACTGTTTGAAATGTTGACATGATTATTCTTTATATGCTATACTTTTATATTTTTTTTTTATCACCGAGTCTTACTAATGGAATTATACAAGCTACAAGGGAAAAAACATTTCCTGGTAAACTAGAAGTCAAGTGATAAAACCTAACTAAGTAAACAAACACAAAAACTATCGCATAACTTCTGGCTACATAACAATTAAAATAAACCACTTCTAGTGACAAAACTTAGTGAACCGTGGTGCTACTTTTTTCAATTTTTTTTTTTCCCCCTTTGGTTCCTTGGTAAACTTGAAACTCTTTATTCCAATATTTTTCTACAATAATATATATTATTTCATTTCACTTAAATTATTTTTTGTTCTTATGTTGGGGCTCTGTAATTTCTTTGAACACGTAGGGGGAGTGGGGGTGCTCAACTCAGCAAATATTAAACCCTGGATGACCCTAGAAACTGTTTGAAATGTTGAATTGATTATTCTTTATATGCTATATTTTTATCTCTTTTTTTTTTATCACCGAGTCTTACTACCTGTTCAGAATATAAGGAGGTATTTTTATCAATGGTTTTCTTGGCCATAATGATACAGTACAATAAGAACATGGTAGGAAGGGCAACATAGGATATTTTAAATCAAATATAAGTTAGTAATTTAGTACGTAACTGGCACGGAGATTAGAATGTAACGACTTTTTACAGTATCCCCATCTCCCCTAAGCCACCCTTTACTATTTTGTGTTAATGCTTGTGAGTGTTTTCATTAGGTAGTTAAGCCATACCTAAACTTTAAATACTGATTACGCTACTAATGTATACACTGGACACAAACTAAATGTTTTATGCCAAGAGCTCCCAAAGTTTTAGGTTAACCTACCATTCATTATACTAGTTGGCTTTACAAGAATATTTTTAAGTTTAAATACATGTTGATTAATTTATTTTTTCTATTCAGAAAACCATAAGCCTATTTCAACAATATTTTAATAATAAATTAAACATTGTTTTAATCACCACACCTAGTTACAAAACATCCTACTTTGTGTATGAATACAAGAAAGTAAATCCAGTAATTTTTAAAACTGTAAGATAGGGCTCCGGGAGCTCTTTGGAAGTGGGAGAGGGGGCTCAACTAATAGGTTGGTCTGAGGGTCCTTCCACGGTAATATTTTAAACCCTGGATAACTATTTAAGCTAATTGAAAGTGATTTAATTTTTCATGCTTTTCTATGCTTTTCTTTCTCATAATGTATAGTAAGAGCACGATAAAGAGGATGGATTATAAAATACAATTTTTGTTTATGGTTAACAATCATTAAAAGTTATACTCTATTTTTATTTTATTAGTAAATATATTTTCCCATGTTCGTAGAACCTTATTTGTATTATATAAAAGGGGGAAGGAGGGAGGGAAGTCAATTTGGAAAAAAAAAGCTCAGATACACTTTACCAGAAATGTTAGTAACCTGGTTTTCACCTGGAAATTTTTGAAAATTAGAGTCCTCCAAAAACTATTTGAAGTGGTCATCCCTTAGCAAGTTTTTGAAAATTGGATTCCTCTAGAGTTTAGACCCTAATTGTATATGATTATTTGCCGAATTTATTTTTGAAAATTAAATTCACCTGAAGTTATTTGGTGTGAGCTCCTACAGGCAATTTGAAAATTAGATGCCTTTACTGGCAAATTTTTGAAAATTTGATTACCTTAAAAACTATCTAGAGTCGTTCTCGCTTCAATTTTTAAAATTAAAATTCCCTGAAATCTATTTAGAGTGGGCCTCTAAAAGGAAAATTTAGTTATTAATTGAATGGATCAGATATTTGAAGTGATTTCCAGATATCTGAGTTTGTTTTTATTCTTAATAGTTTGTTTTTATTCTTAATTAGAGTTGAGTTTGATCTTATTCCACACACAACCAAATAATTACTTCCTACATTAAGTGTGTGACCGCTCTTACTGCCAACCCAGGCTAACAGCTATTTGCACAATTTTAAAGATACTGTAAGTGGATATTGTAAAACACTTGAGAGGAAGACATTTTGATATAGTTATTTATTTGAAGAAAAATCTATAAAACACAGTAAGAAAGTTTGTTTGACAGATTTAAAGAAACTATACTCATTTCCACCATTGGCGTTATAAGTCAGTGGTGCGCAAAGAAACCTCTTCCAAGATTTCTTTCTATCACATTTTGATATGATCCAAAATTATTTGACCACTTATTGGATTTTGGTCAAAATAAAGATATTGGGAAACGGTAATATTCTGTAATCCTCACACCTTTTTATAGTTTTGAAATAGTTTGTTAACAATCTTGTATTTATGCATACTGTAAATGGACAATGCAACATATAATTATGTTCAAAAACACCTTTGAATAAAAAGTTTAACAAATTATTACTATAACAAAGTATTATTCGTATATTTGAGGCAAATATATTAGGACCTACATGATAATCAACCTCACATCAATTCTTCATTTAAAATTATTGAAGAGGAAAGAGAATTTCATACCAATTCTGACCAATTCAACCATTTATTGTTGCTAATTTTTGCAATATTTTATTGAAGTTATCACAGTAATAACACCCATGCACACAATAGGGACTATGCTTATCCAGTAACAATAGCCTGCATACCCTTAGAGCTTAAAGATAATATCAGAGTGTTAGTCTCAACGTAAGAAAAGCAGAGTATAGTTCACCTATCTGGTCTACATATTATAGTGTAAAGCTTTGTAAAGTCTTTCAAAATAAACTGTAAGGGAATGTAACGGGTAGACGGGGCCCCGTTTCTGACCCTTTTCAATTTATAATTCTATAACATTTATAAATATTTAAGTATTACTTAAAATTACCATGCTGGTAGTGTCAGATTTTATGATACCGGTAGGTATTAAACTACATGACATAATATTAATTTCCCACAATGGGCATGGTATGATCTAAGTTTATTAATAAAACTATATTTTAAAATAATTCCATGTGTGCTTTTTGAATATATGTAAAAAATATTGGGAAGGCTTAATATAGTCCAAGGCCCCCCCCCCAATATAAACATGAGTGATTGAGGGGCCCCCCCAACCACCTTGTTCTGTGGTCCCTGGGTAAATGCCAGAAACATTAACACTCTGATAATATTTACCAAATGTTTATTCAACTGTTTGACATTTAATAACTTTTTTTTCAGTCCAAATAAAACAGGATATGTCCCAGATAGTGCTCATAATACCATTTTTACTTCAGAAATTCCCATAACCTTCAGTCAGAATATGAATCCTGACCTCATCAGTTAAACCAAACGAGTGTGATGTTAAGTCCATGTGTTTGATTTCATTCTTATAAATCATGCACGCACACACATGCATGCACACAACCATGCACACACACACCTAGTGAGTCGTTGCAGTGATGGCTGCAGATTATTGCACTAAAATGTATTTTAAAGTTTTTATTGGGAAAGGATCTATATGATAAGCCCTCACTCACTTTTTAGTTAAGTTTACTCGTCAAAGGCCATCAACTTTTCTTAGCTATATAGTTTTCGGTGTGTAATTTGAATTTAAACATATATTTTTCCCCCTTCACGCCCCAATGAGAACTTTAAAATGACCCCTCTCTCGGATCTATTCGTTGCACCCAACCACTCTTGTAACACTTGAGCTGATATTATTTTTTATCAAAGACGAATATTTTTTTCGCCAATATACAGCTATTTACAAATTATGGTTTCCATGGTGATATAGACAAAGAATGGTTGTACAGATGAACCACTGCCCACACAGAAGGAAAAGATAGAAAATTCGCTAGGAAAATTGAGTTTTAGTTTTAGGTCACTATTAGTTTTAGGTCACTATCTTTACCAGCATCCTGATTCCCAAATCTTTAAAGTGAGTATTCGTTTGTCAAAATCTGTTCAGCCATTTCCTTGTGATTTCCATTACTGTAAATGGGGTTATCAAATTATATTTAAGATATAAAATAGAGAGAGTGATAAAATGTGATAGTGAAATTGAGAGTGTAAGTGTTTGAGTATGTGATTGTGTAAGTGTGTGGGTGAGTGTGAGGTGTGAGAAAGTGAGTGTAAGAGACTAAGAATGAGAAATTGAGAAAGATAGAATGAGTGTGAGTGATTGATAGTGAGAGTATATATATGTGTTAAAGAGAGAAATACTGGGAGAAGAGAAAAATAGTGTGTGGGTGTGGTTGTGGTTGTGAGGAGAGAGAAAGTGTGAGAGACTGTGTGAGAGATAGAAAGATAATATGTTTGGGAGAATGTGTGTGTGTGTATGTGTGCGAGAATAAGAGTGTAAAATTTTGGGAAAGATATTGTGTGAATGAGAATGTGATGGAAAGAGTGAGAGAGAAATTTAGAGAGATAGATATTAGTTTAGACAGAGAAAATTAGATTGAGAAAGAGTTTGAGAGAGAGAGTGTTTGAGAAAAAGAGTTAGAGAGAGAAATTGAGAAAGTGAGTTTGAGATAGAGTGTTTGAGAGATAGAGAGTGAGATTGAGGAAGAGAGAGTCTTGAGATAGTGAAATTGAGGTAAGAAAGAGTTTGAGTCAGAGAGTTTTAGAGATAGAATGTTTGAGAAAGAGTGTTTGAGAGATAGGAGAGCATCTGAGAAAAATAGAGTAGTTGAGAGAGAGTGTTTTAGACAGAGCTTAGAGAGAGAGAGAGAGTATGATAAAAATAATAATGTGAGAAAAATTGTGTAATAAAGTGTGTATGTGTGGGTAGAGAGTGTGTGAGAGAGAGAATGAGAAAATATTATATTATAGAGAGTGTTTTATAGTGTGTATGTGTGTGTGTGTGTGTGCGCGCGTGTGCGTGTGTGCGTGAGTGTGAATGTGAGTGTGAGAGAGAGAGAATGCGATAATATAGATGTGGTACTCAAATATTACAGTACTTAGAAATATAATTCCCTCCAAATTAAGTATCAACATGGAAACATAACTGAACTTACTGTATTTGTAAGAATGTGAAAAGATAAATGGGGTACTCAAAACATTACTTTTAAATATCATGTCCTCAAAACTAAGCCGTAAAATAAAAATGTAGCTTAACTCAAGTTTTATTAGCACCGTGTCTTACTACCCGTTCGGGTTGTACGCACCTTAACCTATGTATTTATATTGTGTTACTATTTGCTAAAATGATTAAACAAAACCCATTATTTGAAGAAGAAAAAAATGAACACCAAAACTCATACTTTGATATTTAAAATGGCTATTTTTTAAAAACATTATTCAAGATCATTTTATCATTTTTGAGCATATAATACATACCAAAACATATTTAAAGATCATTTTATCAGGCACGAAACAAAACATAGACAATATTTTCATGAACTTAACAACTTAAAGGGTTAGGGTTAAGGTGTCGGACTTCTGTGCTGGGGGACCGGGGTTCAATCCTCGGTCCCGGCACAGATTTATCTGATTGCCTAACCCTTCCTTCGCCTATGACAAGACTTGTATTAATCACAACTTGTGAATGTGTGGAATGCCAGGTCTCCACCGTGGTTCGGATCCCACGTTAAACTGTATGTCCTTTATTTCATCTCACAATCACTCTACCATTACATATTAGCATACGTGTGTATAACCCGAACAGGTAGTAAGACACAGTGCTAATAATAATAACAACAACAACTTAACCTTTTAATTTTTGATGTTTGCTCAATATTATTGATTTAAATGCGAATTAACGATAAAAACATTCCAATAAAAAATGTTTCCCCAGTTTAGGTATATCAATTTATATGTATTATAACCAACAACAAAAAAGAAATATTCATCCAAAGAGTAATTTGTGATATGTTCGGACCAACAAATAAAGTTGAGTTATTATTCTTTAGCCAAAGATACATATTTTATTTAGAAATTTGCATCCATGCAGCAAATAATGGTTTCATTGGTGACTAAATAAAGAATGAAAACTGAAAATTCCCTGTGAAAATCTGGTTTTTGTAGAAAACTACTATTTTTCCCGACATCCTGGATTCCTAACCGTTAAAATGAGTGGTCGTTTATCAAAATCTGTTCAATCACTTTCTTGTAATTTCTCTTACCAGAAACAAGCTTATCAAATTATATCTAAAAGAAAGATTTATATGAATGCGACTAAGATGTCTCAAAAAAAAATCAACGAGCCCAGTGGGTATTAAGAAAACTATGATAGCAGTGCCTCTTGCCTATACACAGGACTCCTACAGCAAACTAAGTCTACAAGCAATTGTCTGAGTTAGTTTACCAAAAGGAACCTAATTAGTAACCAAACAGTTTTTGTCATTTTAACCCTTAAATTTCTACTGTTGGAATTTTGCACTTTCCTATAGTAGTAATAATAATAATAATAATAATAATAATAATAATAATAATGATGATGATTTTAAAAAGTAAACATAATGCTATAACCTCAACCAGCAATGCAACCCCACGAGATATATGCCATGACCCCGAATCCCATTCTATAAACCACTGGTCTAGTTCCTTCACTTAGCCATCAATATGACAAAATTATTATATTTAAATCTCTATCACTGAAAAGCTGATCTTTTGGTCTTCCCGAGGGGTGGGTGGAATTTTACCCTCCTGACACAGGTAGCCACGCTAATCTGTAAAAGAGGGAAAGGGTCGTCATGGAGGGGGTAAGAACTGTCAGACCAGTTCACAGATTTCATGCTTCAAGTTAAGATGCACCCTGCTTCACAAAATAGCTTCGAATTCACCAAGTAGGCAACGTCTTCGTTAATGTTTTATATTTCTCTCTGAGTTTTAATGACAACTATTAAATGATTCCTTGTAGGCTATGTTATGTTAGTTTGCTAATGAGTTAACTTTGAAAATTTGAAACGTTTTAAAAATATTTCAAACAAGTGTTCAAAATTCATATCTGAAGAAGAATCACTTAACTTTTTGTTATTTGCTTTAGTTTCAAAATATATACTTCAATTTTTTAAACCAAACAGTATTTTTTTATTGTTTTTTGACCTTGGGCCAAAAATATGATGAATAGCTTGAACATTTATGTTTTGACACCTTAATAAAAATTTAAAAAAAATAACTGTTTTTAGGTTCAGCTAGAAACCCCAATCTACTTTACATGTTATAGTTTAGGAAAAAAAAATGGACTACTGTCGCAGACATTATTTAAGACCTTTATTTCATATTTTCCTTTCTCTTACATGCATTTTATTTTTAATCAATACACAAGAAGATTTATCTCTTTGACTTAATCATTTGAAGACCTGAGAAAAGTAAATTTATAATCAAATACTTGGTACCAAGATTATGAAAAATGTGTTAAACTTTCTTTATTACCATTGAAATATCTAATTCATAAGATATACTTAATTTATTTGAGATATTCTGCAATTTTTTATATTTTTATTTTCTCACAACGCCTTGGTGAAAGGAATCATTGTGATTATCAAAAAAATCGAACTCAAGATTTTGATGGATGTCGACCTTTCTTGATACCCTAAACTCGAAAATGTTTTTTTTTTCTCGAATCTGTATGCATGTGTGTAATTTGGCCTAAACAAAAAAGTGAAAAAATAGGGATTTTAATTAATAATCATATCTAAGCACTGTTTAACATATAAAACAAAATGGTGTATCTCATTTTCCCATGAAAATGACTTGGAGGGTACTTTTACATAAACAGATATCTACAATTTTGATCATATCTCCGCAACCCTTTAGGATATTATAGTTAGAGTCAACCCCGCTCACCCCCCACCCCCGGGGACTTTTAGTATGTTCATCAGTAAACCTCAATGAACAACTGTAGCAATTTTCAAAACTCCGTGATCTTTTCTATTTGCCAAATTTTTGGCTAATTTGAGTGGGCTATTGGTCTTAACCACCAGTAACCGTTATAATAACTGTACGGTACACATTTAAATTTTTTTTTATCACTGTATCTTACTACCTGCTCAGGTTTAATGCATATATAATTATTCTAATGGGGTAGGGGTAAGGGAAGGAATATTTTTAGAGGTGATCTACCTGCATTTGTTTGGTAGAGTGGAAACCATTTAGCGAAAACCATCTTCATTAGATCCTACCAGGATTTGAACCCTGCTCTCCCTCCCCATCTTCAACAAACCATTCTAACACAATATAGGCTAATTATAATAATAATAATAATAATAATAATAATAATAATAATAATAATAATAATAATAATAATAATAATAATAATAAATTTTAAAAAGTAGACATAACGCTATAACCCCACCCGACGTATGCCACGACCCCGAACGGGGTCGCGACTCTCAGGTTGTAAACCACTAGTATAGTGCCGTAGTTCACTTAGCCATCAGCACGAGACATTATTGAATTTGCATCTCTATCACTGAAAAGGTGACTTGTCGGTCTTCTCAAGTGTCAAGTGGAATTTTACCCTCCTGACACAGGTAGCCACGCTATTCCGCGAAAGAGGGGAGGGTCTTCACGGAGGGGGTAAGAACTGTCAGACGAGGCCACATATTTCATGCTTGAGTGCTTCAAGTTAAGATGCAACACGCTTCACAAAATAGCTTCGAATTCACCAAGTAGGCAACGTCGTTAAAGTCTCGAGTTCGATTTTTTGACGATCACAATATTTTCTCTACCTGTAAGATCGTGAGAAAGTAAAAAGTGGAGGCAAAGGTAGTCCTTAACAAAAAGTGAAACTGTATTAGCGTTGAGAGAGATGAGGAAACGATTTCTAGAGCTGGAATTTGAACAGCCTTCCTTGCCTCTCATCGCATTCTCATTGGCTGGTACGTCTGCCCTAATCCAAGGGTTTTCTAAGATCAAGTCCATGCATAGTAAGATAAATCAATTTTACTAATTGTGAACTATTAAATATTGATTGGTATGCTTCGGTCATGAAAGTTATATTCGAGATTTAAATGTTTCAAAGTATTGTGGAAAATTAGTTGATCTCTATTCGTTATTAATGATATATTATGTGTTACTCTAACCCCAATCTGATACCAAATATCCAATATAAAAATTTTGGATGAAATAATGAAAAAAGTATCTAACGATTAAAATTCTCGTTGCTAGTGCTACTTATAATGTCTTTCTTATGAGATCCTGCACGTAGGCAACATGGCGTGGCGTATGAATACACATGGAACTAGAATAGAGTTCCATAAATACCTATTCTCTAGGCTGCCTGATTGATTAGTGTAGTATTGTGAGAGTGTTTGTACAGTGTTTATAAAATCACCAATTTGTGCGATAGTAATAACGACACCGTAGCTTTTCGCCCATTTACAGTGTTGTGATGTATTTAAGGATATACTTTATTGTTTTTGGAGCAGCAGTAGTTGGATACATAAGTGCAGAGGAGGTAGGAGCCATACATCTATAATGTTCTTTGTTGTATGATATTTTTAATCGGCTATGTTCTGCATAAACATTGTAGGCGCAAGGGTAATCTTGACACTTTTCCAAGTTCTTATTGGCTATAGTAGGATTTTACATTGGTTTAGGCTTACATGATAATAACTTTTTTGTTGGGCGGATCCTATTTAAATGTGTTTTTTGTATTAAACTATTTCTCAAACTGAATGTGTCATTTAAAGTACAAATAAATACAGCAAAATTATAATCTCAAAATCGGTAAAAAAAACAATTCGGTGCTCGGTGCACAAACGCTGGTGTTAAATGGCTGAATATTAAAACATTTTTCTATATCACTAAAATAAGCACGAATACTTATTTCTACCTAATATTAGATTGAGTATAATGATATATAAAAACTAAATCAACCGCCTAGGATTCACACTCATCAAACCACAAGAGCAGAACAGAAAATCACAGGTCTAGTTCCAAACCAATCGAAGATTTCTGTATATATAATCTTATTTTTGTTGGTTTGTACTGCACCATACCGATTTGCCTTAATAAACGATTAGTGTAGAGATAATTATAATCTCCATTTCATTTAGACATCTCTTCTAACCTACTGAAAAGGTACAAAGAAGAACTCATGGCACCACTGGTTTACATTGGCTGTATCCAAATAGTCCAAGGCTCCTAAGTCGGACTCTTGAGGTTTAGACTTTATTGGCTGTATCCGAATAGTCCAAGGCTCCCTAGTCGGACTCTTGAGGTTTAGACTTAATTCAGTCTTGATGATTTTACACTTCTCATGCTGTTCATAGCGAAGACTGCATCAAACTTTTCGAACGGCAACAACCTTATTTAAAATGGCGGAAAATTTCAAGTCATTGCTCTAGCAGACGAAACGTTAATACTAAAACAATTGCCAGTCAAACACTGCAACTGATACCGCAAGAACAGTGCACGGCTGGTAGCCTTGGTATCCATGGTGACCAAGACCTTGAGAAGACTGCATAGGTATTGTTCACAACTATTCGGACAGATCTACACTTGGTCACGTGATTGCCAATGCAACTATCAAGGGCACGAGTCAAGGCAACCCCACATAAGTAGACTATTCGGATACAACCATTATTAAGGCCCTTACATAGACTCCGTGTCTGTAGCCCATACTCCATGGTCCTGGTCATCAAGAAATTCTATTCGCAATTACAGTGTCCATATCCGTAATCACGAGACCATTCCAACCAACTTAGTTCAATCGAAAACTTCAAAAGAAAATAGTCTATACAGCAAGGAGCAGGTGCCAATAAGTCAGCTGATGCAATAAAAGAAACAAAAAACAACTTTGTTGAGAAAACCTCCAGGATATACTTAAAATGTAGTACAATCACAAGGAATATATATTTTTAGTACAATTTTAACTATCAAACTTAAAATAAATTATCTTGAAAATGCAAAATAAATGTAGGTAGTATTCTGAATGTATACAAAGCAAGCGCTTTTAATTTTAGTTTGGTGCTTCCTTTATGTATAGGGCTATATGGGTTTTAATCTTTAACAAGGATATAACCAATCACAAAATAAAATCTAATTATAAACTATTTATTTTGGTGTTTAAGTTGGATACCATTGCGCATGCACATTTTTATTCAGCTGTGATTGGTAGTCTGTATATTTAAACTAGTCCATAGAAAGTTAAAGTTGATCAATTTACAGAGTACTGAATTACGGATAAGGACTGTGGCCAGAGCAATCATTTCTTACAGACCACGGACCTACGAATATGAAGTCTGTGTCAGGGATAGTAGGCCTACACTTTTTATCGGTCCAATTTTAGGCTCTTTTAATTGTTATGATATAATGTTTAGCCTATATTTTATTTAATTTTATGCACAAGAGTATGTAGAATGAATGAAACCAATATTTTTACAATTACATAATAGTTTAATTAAACATTACAGCTAAACAAAACTCAACAACAGATCGCCCAAATCATTTGCAAAATATAATTAATATTGGCAATTACCTATATTTTTCCCATAATGCTTTGTGTTCGTTATACATTCTGTGATCCTGTACACTATACAAAGGATAGACCTATGACATCGTATGATGTGTACCACCCACGTTTAGTTATTGCATTAAATAGCCTAGTTTATTTTATCTATAGTTATAAATTAAGTTTACTAACACATGAAAGGTTAGGTTAAGCTGGGTTGGGAACCTGTCATAGTTTGAGGAGTAATAATAAACATTTTTTTAAATTCATGATCAACCAAAAAATAATTCAGTATTAGGATTTTAGCTATTTAACTTTTGAACGCAATCTTAAAATACTCATTATTTTGTTGATAAAATCTCTCCTTAAAAAACTGGTGTGCCTTGACAATTTTAGCTAAGTTGGAAAAGTTTAAAAATCACTGTTTTAAGTAAGGTGGCCATAAGAATGTTTTATATTTGTGTTCATGTTTGTATTGTTTGACATTAATTAGTGAATCAAGTGAAACATTGACATGGAAGAGAGCAATGCTGTGTACAATTAAGTATATATGAAAGTCGAAGTTTGAAGGATGGAAGGTTATAATAACGGAAATCAGCAATAACTGAGTCATATTGGAATAAATTGAAAAAAACACCCATGTCCAGGTGTCATTTTTCAATTATTCAAATCTTAAATATATGTTAATAAGCCCATAGAAATACATTTTTGAAGCAGAATTGTGGTTCAAAATAAAACTAAGCAGCATACAAATAAAATGTAATTTTCATTTATTGTACATACTAGTTGTACAATTTGCTGATGTTATTTGTACATTTGGCAACATAGTCTTATCACCAGCATGAGAGTAAATGTTACATTTACAACACATTGTCATGAGAAACTATTTCTCTTAGTTTCTCTAAGTTGATATATGAGACAAAGCTATAAGCAACACACAGGCCTACTAGACAAATTGAACAAATCCTTCCACGGACACAAATTTGTATAACTTATATGGTTTAGATTAAGACTACATTTTTCACACTTTCTCATTTTAATTTTAAATTATTAGGTATTCAATTTTTCTTTAACTTTCATTTATATTCTAAGAAAATCTGTATGTATTCATGTTTGTGTGCCCTTTCTTTTCATCCTTAAACAGTGTGGCCACAGACAGGGAAAACCTGGAATAGTCAGGGAATTTGACCATAAAACAAGGAAAACTAGTCTTTATCTATTTTAAATCTAATCAAGAAAAACGTCAATATTGTATTAAGTTACAATAACTCCTCTTCATTATTGTTAACATTGATTGAGGTCAAGTAAACTAATAATCAACCTTGGACATATTGCTGCTGCTGCTTTGATTGATTATTTTCTTCACATTAACCAAGGTCATATATCGCACATGTATGCAGTGCAATATATGTTTAGGTTTAGCTGGAATGGGAGGTCATAATCACATTCGCTAGATAATATCCCCACAAGTACTTCATTACACTTGCTTGTGGAAGTAATTCAATTCATATTCAATTGATAACAATCATTCTCAATTCTGAAAATTGAAAAATGACACCTGGACACGGGAATCGAACCCGGGACCTTTGGCTTAGTACACCATTGCTCTAACCACTGAGCTATCCAGGATTCGTCCCATGACCAGGGTCATTCTTCACTCATATTTTAAGGCAGAGCCTATGATGGACGTGATTCTTAATCATTCTCAAGTCAAAACACTACCAGCTATTTAGTATTTGAGCATTTTGTAGGGTCCGAGAAGGATAATTTGAAGAAAATGAGCATACATATTTGTGTAGGGAGAGTGGGAAACCATTAAGGGTAAATTGATGGGAGGGTAAGGATAAGACTCTTGGTTACATTTGGTCACAATTTAAGCCTCAACCTCCCCATCACTGTGAAACAAGAGATGAGACTGACACCTTTGTCAACATACTCATCAGTAGGCCTACAGGTCAGGCATAACTTATATTGGTTGAACCATGTTGGCCACTAACGGTCCATACATACTTAGCAATTTAAAGATAAATGAACGGGTAAAACGTTATCAGGGGAACAAAAAAAGTCTGGAAAAGTAATTGAATTTGACAAGTGGATTCCTGTGGTCACCCTTTCATTACTTTTGTATAATTTATTAGCTGCTTTAAACCCAATCATTGGTTGCATTGTCTAACATGTCACTTTCACATTAAACTGGATTTCGGGTCGCTGAGAGATCTGGGTTTGAGTTTACTAAGGATGATTTTTCCTAAATGTTTTTCCCCCACATGTTCTTCATGTAAATGTGGATACATGTCCTCTAAATGTTATTCCTCATCCCAACCCCATTAGTGTAAATATATCTCTAATGCATGCATGCATGTTTAATATTATCTGATTTTTTTTTTTTATTTACCAACTGTAATAATTTTCCTTGTCTGGAGGCAAGACCAAATGCCATCATTTATATGCCAAAAATACTAAACCATTTAGGAATTTGGAGATTTTACTCATGTGAAAAATTAAAAACTTAATGAAAATATTGTTACACTTTTAACTGGTGTTAAAATATATTTTTATATTTTGGTTAAATTATTATTATTTATTTTTATTATTGATTATTATTATTATTATTATTATTATTATTATTAGCACCGCGTCTTACTACCCATTCGGGTTATACGCACTTACACTAATGTGTAATGGTAGGGTGATTGTGAGATGAAATGGAGGACCTACAGTTTAACGTGGGATCCGAACCACGGTGGAGGCCTGGTATTCCACACATTCACAAGTTGTGATTAATACATGTTTTGTCAGAGGTGAAGGAAGAGTTTGGCAATCAGATAAATCTGAGCTGGGACCAAGGATTGAACCCTGGACCCCCAGCATAGAAGCCTTGACACCTTACCGCTAGACCGCCAGGTCATCTACTGGTTAAAATAATAGTTTATAATGTTTGTTTGTTAACAGTCTTTGAACCATCAATGGTCATCTCAGGATGACATCTTCATTGATGATGATGGTGCAGCACTGGAGGGATCTGGCGCTGGCCACCATGAGGTGAAAGATGACCTTGAGTCAAGTGGGTCAGGCTATGGGCCAGATGATGAGGATGGGGACGGTGGATCAGGTGACATAATATTACCCAGTGAGTTCTGTTCACGACCTGTTGTTCCCTGCATTTTCTAAATTTTTTAAAAATCAATCATATCCATCCCATTCTCTTTCACAATGAATGTTATCAAAAGCAGCATTTGAAAATACATAAATAAATTTTAGATAATTATTATTTAGAATATTTTATCATTAGGTATTATTATTATTATTATTACTTTCATTATTATTGTCATCATCCAAATTAGTGCTGTCTAATTTTTTTTAATAAGGGCCAAATTGGGGCTGCTCTGTCAGAAAAGTGTTTAGATACGTGAGTTTGAAGTAGGATCAGATTGGTAGAAGGTCAGTCCTGTCCACAGATTTGTGCTGATAGATTGACCTTATGTACCACAATAGGAATACAATCCCCAAAAGTCATATGATGACAACATAAATAAGTTTTTATGATTTGGGAAAGATATAAAAAAAACTGTATGAAAAGGAAAATCAACCAGGGAACCTAGATATTAAAGCAGAAGAAGAGGAAGATCGAAAAGGACCCAGCATTTTAAAGAATGAGGTGGAGAGAACCATAGAGGGCATGCAAAGAAGGAAAGCTGCTGGAGATGATGACATACCAGCTAACTTCTGTAGGAACAGGTAAACAACAGATTAATGCCCCTAACAAAACTTATGAATAGGATCTACAAAACATGAGAATGGCCCAAGGACTTTCTAGACTTAACCATGGTGGCTCTAAAGAAGAAGAAACAAGCCAAGGAATGCAGTGACCACAGGATCATCAGCTTCATCTCTCATGTGGGGAAGATTGTGGAAAGAATATTTAACAGGCGACTGGAACATAAAGTAGAAAGTGCGATGGAAGAAGACTAATTTGGATTTAGGAAGAAAAAAAAGGAACCAGAAATGCCATTGGAATGCTGATAATAATTTCAGAGAGAGTACTGGAAGTCAAGGAAGAAGTCTACATTGGTTTCATTGACTGGAAAAAGGTGTTCAATAGAGTGAAAAGAAAGAGACTGATGGAAATACTCAAGATCAGCATCAACTGGAGGGAGAGAAGGCTGATAACAAACCTGTATCTGAGACAGCGAGTGAAAGTGGAGCTGAATGTAGGAGACCAACAACGTAGAGATAGGAAGAGAAGTGAGGCAGGGATGCTGTTGTGTCACCCAGTCTGTTCAACTTCTATGGAGAGTGGCTGGTTAGGGAATCCCTAGAGAGACATGGAAATTCCTTGGTAGGAGAATGTGACATCAGAACATTAAACTAGATATATTATCTAGTATTTCTGGCCAAAAATTAAGAAGAGTTGCAGGAAATGATTGACCGGCTGGTGGAGAAGATATGGCATGGAGATCAACATTGATAAGTCAAAAGGGATGGGAATTTCAAAAAATGAAGAGCCGCTGATCAAAATTGTAAACTAGGAGTTGGAAAAACAGGTGTCATTTTTCAATTTTCAAAACATAGAGAAGTTCAAATACCTGGGAAGTTTACTGACAAAGGTTGCCTACTGCACCAAGGAATCTAGGGTCGAGGATCGCCATGGCCAAAAAAGCTTTCAACAAGGAAGAGGTTATTGCTGACCAGCAAGTTGAGTTTGGAACTGAGGAAGAAACTGATGAAATGCTACATTTGGAGCAAAACCTTTTAACACTTAGGAAGATGGAAAACAAATACTTGGGAAGACTTGAAATATGGTGCTGGAGAAGACTTGAGAAACTCAGGTGGACAAACAGGGTGATAAAATGAAGTCCTAAGAAGAGTGGGTGAGAAGATAACCATTTTGGGTGTGATTCTTTGTCGCAAAGAAAACTGGATCAGACACATCCTTAGGAGAAACTGTATTCTGCACATCATTATAGAAGGAAAAGTTGAGGGAAAAGGGAGCTTAGGAAGGAAGAGGCAGAGGACAGGGCGCATTGACACTCTTAGGTTAACTGATAAAAGAAATGGACCTATCGTAAAATAGAACACATAATAATAATATTGATAAAATTGGAAACTCCCACTCAAATGACTTAATTTATAAATAAATCTAAGATGCTTAAAAATACATTACTTGGCACAAATCCCATGTTCTATTGCGCCAAGTCAATATGGCGCCACTCACAAATACCCTTTCTTCGCCCACATCCTACCGACCATTCAGCCACTCTCCTTCCCTCCTTTCACTCCATGATAGAATGTATAAAATTTGGTTTACAAGTTTTGATGGTTTGTGTTTTTAGGTTTACACTCTTCCTCTTTGTTAAATGTTTATAGAAACATGTATTTGGTTTTTGTTTGTTTTGCATGGTTTTGGTCAAATAAGAAATGGCACATTAAAATTAAATTAGCTACTTTGGGTAAATAAGTCCCTGGGGAAGTTACAGTGAATCCATGAGTTATACTCCTACCAGATTTGAAAAACACTGCTTTATTGTTTAAAAAAAATGGTGTTTATAGATAATCCTGATGACTTTTTTTTAATCATGTGAAATATTCATGATTTACCTTGATTTTGGTTTTATTAATCTATATTTAATTTGTCTTGATCAATATCCTTATTGTTTTCTTGTATAAGTTTATGCTGCAAAAGTTATTTGCACGAGTTTCTATCCCATTTAAGAAATTTAAGAACACATCTACCAAAGTTGAGTTATGTCCTAAAATAATAAGTTATCCTCTGGGAAGCCTAAGGTAGATTATAATTAATATATTAGTAATTCTTTCTTAACAGTAATGTGCAAACATATTTGTGTTTAAATGAATAATCTTAAATTACCATAAATATGTTAGTAATATTTTTATCAAGGTTTGGGAAGGAGCTGGGCTATGTTCAAATGAGATCCTTTCTCCTTTTCATTACTTTTTTTTTTCTAGATAAAATATTGAGGTGTAAAACCCAAGATAAATAAATAGGTTCCAAACACGACACTAAATATATCTATTTCTACTTTTAATATATATATATGTGTGTGTGTTTTTATATTTTTAAAGGGTATACATATCAATACCATTTTATGTCATATTTAGTTTTCTTGTTAAACTGTTTGGATTGAAAACACCATAATTTTCTTCAAATTAAGACATTTGCATTAATAATAAACACATTAATTCGGTGATTGGAAGGGGGGGGGTGGAGGGTTAAGGGCTGGGGTCCCACTGTTAACTTAGTTTTTCCATTTCCTTTCATATTAAATAAGTTTAAAATAATACAATTATATCTCTCTCTCTCTGTACACACACACACACACACACACACACACACACACACACACACACACACACACAAAATGCTTAACTTCTGACAGAACTCAGCAGAACGGCGTTCTGGTACCTCTATTAAGGCAAACACGAAATTCAGAATAAATCTCTTTAGAAAGACGTGATTAGCAAATCATATACATACATAAGTGTGGTGTTTTATTTATGTTAAATTATAACTAGAAAAGGTTTATGTTCAGAGGTTGTAGACCAATTGAGAATAACTAATTAGCAGTTCGATATGTTTATTAATATGAAGAAATAAACATTAATACAGATTACGAACAAGAAANCACACACACACACACACACACACAAAATGCTTAACTTCTGACAGAACTCAGCAGAACGGCGTTCTGGTACCTCTATTAAGGCAAACACGAAATTCAGAATAAATCTCTTTAGAAAGACGTGATTAGCAAATCATATACATACATAAGTGTGGTGTTTTATTTATGTTAAATTATAACTAGAAAAGGTTTATGTTCAGAGGTTGTAGACCAATTGAGAATAACTAATTAGCAGTTCGATATGTTTATTAATATGAAGAAATAAACATTAATACAGATTACGAACAAGAAACTACATGAGAGACAGCGAGAGCGTACATGCGCGGCAACCATCATATTACTACTGCCTCTCCTTAGTCCCACAAACACACAACAGTATCGTTTTCACTGCGCACATACCTGCGCACCACAGATGTCGCTACATTTATATTACAGTCCAACCTTAATCATAAACCACACTCATTATATATCTGAATTTTTCAAACTTATTTCGACCTAATGGCTTGGTAAAAATATCAGCCACATTGTCATCAGAATCTATTTTAACAATATCAATGTCTCCTTTAACATAACTCTCGTTTACAAAATGATAATGTGTCTCTATATACTTTGAATTTTTTGTAAAATACCATACTTAACTATATTTATCGCACCAGAATTATCTTCATACTTTTTATCAGGTCACAAATTACAATATTAAAATCTAGCAACTTTTAACACTTTTAATTCACTAAAACACTCAGACAATGCAACATACTCAGCTGATGTGGATGATTTTGTTACACTACTCTGTTTCTTAGATTTCCAAAAAATCACATTTCCAATACATTTTAATAACATATCCAGTCGTCGTTTTTTTGTCAGTAATATTACCTGCCCAATCAGCATCTACGTAACAGTTTAAGATATCTGGATTAATATTTATATAAAGGTTAGCTTTAAATCTTTGGTCAAAACAAAATACTTTAATACCCTCATAGCATATTTATAATGACTATTATCATAACAATTTTGAAATCTACTTAATTTAAGCTGAAACTTATATCAGGTCTTGTTCCTGAACTAATATATAAAAGAGCTCCAATTATATTTTTCTACTTCATTTTATCACATACTGATTGTGTGGTTTCTAATTTTAAATTTTGTTCCATCGGAGTAGCATACAATTTCGAATTTGCAATACCATATTTCCTTGCTAAAGATAAAATATAATCTCTTTGATCCAAAGTCATTTTTCCTTTATTGCATTCATAATTTATATTAATACCTAAATAAGTTTTTATTTTACCCAAATATTTCATCTGAAATCTTTTAAACAATAAATTTTTGTTGAAATTTAACTTTGTTTTATCTTTACAACATATGAGCAAATCATCTACATACAAAATTAAATATACATTATGATTGTTCTTATCATTTAACATATATACGCAACAGTCATTCTCGCTTCTTACAAAACCTTAAATTTTTAAATAAGTATCGAAACACTCATACCAAGCTCTTGGTCTTTCTCTCAATCCGTACAATGCTTTATCCAATTTTAGTACTTTATCCGTACCATCCTCATAACCTCGTGGTTGTTTTACATAAACTTCTGATTTAACGTTTCCATTCAAAAAACGTTGTTTCTACATCCATTAGCTCAATAATTAAATTATTCTGACAACAATATGACAGTAAAATTTTTAACGTTTGCATTATTGCTACTGGAGAGTATATATCATCAATTAAATCATTCTGCTGGTATCCTCTAACTACTAACCTAGCTTTACAAACATTATTAGCCTTTTTTGTATAAACCCATTTTAAATCTAGTATTTTTATTATCTTCTAGTTTAATAATAGACATCCATTTCTTATTTTTATTAAAGCAATTCATTTCCTTATCAATTGCATTTTTCCAATTTTTAAAATCATAACTATTCATCTCGTCATTATATTAAACAGGATTTTCCGCATTTACGTAGTTTACATAAACAATATTATTATACACAAAATTATCATCATTAAGTGTAGCAGGTTTTTGTGTTTCTCTGGTTGATCTTCTCAACCCTAAAGTTGCATTTTGAACATTTATATTTCCATTCGTAATTTCATGTTCATTTTCATTCCTACCTTCATTTAAACCTATATCTTAAGCCTCTCTTGACTCTTCTCTAAAACTCATATAATTTGTACCATCTTCAATTATATCTACAACAGCTATCTTGTCATTTAATAAAACTTTATACCCAACATTTTCATAACCTAACAAAATACCTAGATCTGCTTTTCTGTCCCATATTTGAATTTATTTTTTGTTCAGGCACTCTTACAAATACTTTACTTCCATACATTCTTAAATGTTCTATATTAGGTTTCTCACCAAAGAGTATTTCATAAGGTGTTTTATTTTTCCTACAGTATTAGTAATTGTCCTATTTTTCAAATAAGCAGCTGTTTTGACTACTTCAGGCCAGAACCTATTATGTACTTTGGCCTCTGCTAATAAACATCTAGACATATTCATAATATCTCTGTTATACTTTTCTGCTGTACCATTTAATTCATGAACATATGGTGGACAAGGTTCAATAGATATTCCTTTTTCTCTAGCAAAACTATATATATTACTATTCATATACTCCTTGACATGGTCACATCTGTCTTTCTACCTTTTTTTCGGTCTTACTTTCAACTATATTTACATAGTCAATAAAACAATTGTATACTTCACTTTTCGATTTGATATAATAAATTTTAGCTACCTTACTGTAATCATCTATAAAAGCTAGAAAATATTTCTCACCGTTTAAACCCTTAGTACTGTGTGGTCCATTTAAATCAGTATGTATAATCTCTAATATATCTTTTGCTCTAGTTTTCTCAATTTTAAATGGCAAATTATGCATTTTATTTTGAAAACATATTCCACACTTTAAATAATCAGACTCTAGTTCCTTTGACAAACTTTCAATCATTTGTTTATCACACATTGTTTTTAGATAATTAAAATTTACATGTGTTCTATGATATCTTTCCTTTTCTCTCATAATTAATTTGACTGTTATTTTTGATTCAGTTTTTACAATTTCACTAGTCATATGATACAAATCATTTTTCTTACACGCTAAAGCAATTACATTTCCATTTGGATGATATATTTGTGAAATATTTCCTGATACAATTTTATTTTTATTTGTAACTTTCCCATAACTAATAAAATTTCTATCCATTTCTTTCACATCAAATACATTTATTATTTATTTTCTACCATTTGATCATAAACATTGAATTTGTGGAAAACATTACCTATTTTAGTTGCCTTTAAAAAAGACCATCTTCGACTTTAACATTTACCGGTATTTTGAGTTCATCATATTCATAAAAATATTCATCATTATCCATGACGTGATCAGAGCAACCACTATCAAGTAACCATTATACTTTACCGACGCAACTATTAACTTCAACGTACGATTTTCCCAATCTGGGTTATTCCTCGATTTCCGTATTAAAACTGCTCGTATTACCGTCTTCATTTTGCTGTCCTTGTTGATTTTGTCTTTGTTGCCAACCGCTAGTTCTATGATGTTGACTTGAGCCTCGACCGGCTCCTCTTCCTCCACCGCCGCCACGATGTTGCTAATGTTGTTGTTGTTGTTGCTGTTGCTGCTGCTGAGCACCGCTTCTGGGCTTCCACAAATTTTCGCTTGGTCTCATGTTCGTACACTGAGCCTTAAAATGTCCATACTTGCCACACTTAAAACACGCTTTGTCTTTTTTTCTTTCAGCCTTAAATGCACTTTAACTGTTTTTGCTTTCTTCCTCTTTTTCTTTTACTTCAACCATTTTTATTTTACTTTTTACATATTCAATAGTTTGATCACTTTCTTTTAGTACATTAATTAAATCACCAACATAACTTAATGAATTTGGAAACATTTTAATCATATAACTCACTTTTTCTTTTCAGTTACATTAGCACCTGCATTTTTAAGTTCGTTCACTATCTTTTCAAACTCAGTAACAAAGGCACTTGAATCTTCAAAGTCTTTTAACCTCAATTTATCTAATCTATTTTGTATACAAATTTGCAGTCCAGTAGATTCCTTTTAGTGGACGAGTCCATAACCGTTGTTATAGTTACCATCTTGTCTCATCACCTATTCGGACTCCATGATTATGGTGCGTCCACTTTAGCACCGAAACATGTCAGGATAATAGAGCAACTGTAAACAACATCATTACAGAAACATTAAAAAGGAGTAAGGGAAGTCTAATCCTTACAAAAAAGACTTAGATAATTGGTTTTACGATGCTATCTTAAATTTCATATAACATTAAGTAATTAAGTAGCCTATTTTATTCAACTCTTAATTTTTATTTTTATATTTTACACCAGACTTTTACTCTCTACTATCCATTTATGGTGTTATTTAAACAGTCAGGTTTACCTCACTTGAAATATCAACATCATTTGACTATTTTCCAATTAACTTTTTCAAGTATGGTTTATAATTCATGATAATTTTCAAATTTCAATTAATTCTAATTCCTGTTTGATTGTTTACACTATGTATTTATTACTTTTCACAATCATTCTACTGTATTCAACTTGATTTTACTTTCAAGATTTAGAACTGGCTTAAACTCTTATTAACTTTTAAATTAAAATAACTTGTGGGTTAATCCATTATTATTAATAACGTCTGCTATTTAATTTACTATTGTATACACTAATTTTTCATTCTTATAAATACGGCTATATGACAACAATTTATTTACTTAATTTTACTCATATCAATGTATGTTCTTTTTATGCTTTGACTTTAATTCAATTAATTTTTACTCAACTACAATTTATATTTTAATTATAAGGTTGTTTCTGGTCAATAACGTCTGTTATTTAATCTACTATTGTGTACATTAACTTTTTCATTCTCATGAAATTACGGTTATATGACAACACTTTATTTACTTAATTTTTACTCATTGTATTCTTTTTATGCTTTGACTTTAACTAAATATGTTTTAATTGTTAACCTTCATTTTCATTATATTCAATTTTAGCATTCATTTATCTATATTTATCAAGCATTATCTAAGTCTTTATATTATTATAACATATCTTACACTCCTTACGGAAGATTATTTTAGAATGTTTTCTAAAATGTTGTTATAAATAAACAAACTAAAACTATCACATCCATTTCTGAGAAAACATGAGTTGGTCCAGAAATGTATGTCGCTTCTTGTATGATATGAATTTTCTATTAAATTAATGAAAACAACCTAATATGGGCTTTCCCTTTACAGCATTATTACCACATTTTATCCCTTCATAAAATATCTGTGGAGATGCTGTCCTATAAGTAGCATACCATTGAAATTGCTTAGAACAGAACCATCAGTACACAATTTAATGATTTGGGATAGTGGGTGGTGGGAGTTGAAAGTGCACCTACTCCACCCTCAAATTTGATTCTTACTGCCAAGATCAGGACTGTTTAAATAATAGAGACAACTGAAAATTACTTACTCTGAATTGTAACTTCTTGGTGGTTCCTGTAGAAAAGTAAAAATTGGTGCAACTCGGTATTTTGGTTTACAGAAATAATTTAGCGTTTATAAATCTTGAAAAATACCCACTCATAATTATTATAACTATTCTCACACTTCTCATACAACCAGCACACAATAAAAAATTCTGCACAGAACTAACTGAAATTCCGTCTGCCAAATCCTGAAAAGTGACTAGCCTCTGACACATGTGCTGGACTAGTTTGTAACTTTATGCCTTTAAAATGGGCACAATTGAGACTTTTCTCAGAACCCTAGAAAAACACTGATTTTGGTACGCTTTGGCAGACAAAAATGAGCAATGAGCCAACATGGTGGCAGATAAAAACAAATTATTTTAGTCTGTTCACTGCAAATGTCTGAAGCTAAGCATTTTTTCCTTTGCCTAGAAGGAGAACTGCATTGATTTATGCTTATATATTTGCGAATCTTCTCTTCATCTCCTTAATTTCCTTTATTTCCTGATGTAATCTTACACCCTGCTCTTCACTCAGGGCTGCACTTGAGAATTTGCATTCCTCTTAGCATAGGTGTCACAATTTCTTCATTTTGCACTTCTTTTACATTTCCAAGGAACTTATCGACGTCTTTGAAAGCACACCATGCCTGAAGTTCTATATCGTCCAAAAATTCAGTGTCCTTCATAAGCTGCCTAAAGTTCTATATCATCCAAAAATGCAGTGTCCTTCATAAGCTGCCTAAAGTTCTATATTGTCCAAAAATGCAGTGTCCTTCATAAGCTGCCTAAAGTTCTATATTGTCCAAAAATGCAGTGTCCTTCATAAGCTGCCTAATCTGAGGACCATCGAATACTCCCTCATTTATCTTAAGCACAAACCGCTCTTGTCCACCGCTTTTACAAATTGTTTCATGTTCCTAAGTTTATGTGCAAAGGAGGCAATAGTATGTTTCCAGGATCAACTAGACTGGCATGAATGACAGTTTTTTCGCAAGGCGTTAAATTTTTTTGAGGCTATTCTTTCATATTCCATTGATTAGCCCTACATCTACTGTTCCATTTGCATAAAACGCAAGGACCCTCCTTTTTGGCCTAGTAAGATACCGGAAACCTTAAGGTCTTCACACAATAGCCATTGATGTTACTGATAGTTCATTTTTTCTAAAATGGATTGAAGATTTTCATATGTTTCTTTCATAGAAACAGAATGCACAACTGGAACAAGGAAAATGAACTTTAATTATTCAATAAAACTGCCTTGAGACTTCTTTTCAAAGCATCGATAAATAAACACCAGTCATTACTATCATAAGCTAGTTCTCCCAGTAGAAGAATTAAACCACTTACTAAATTCTTCTTCTAGATTCCTATAACTGTAAAATGTGGTTTCTGGTGCCAGCAGATTTTTTCTTTTAATCTTGATCCCAGTATTTCACTTGTCCTTGGTAAGACCTAAGTCCCGTACTAAATCATTCAACTCATTTTGAATAAAAAGCTGGGGCATATCTTCATTAGTGAGTGGTGAGAAATCTTCATCTACATTAAAATTTTCTGTAGACTCAGAGGAACACAAATGCTCATTGTCCTCCAGTTGAGTCGGTGGGATAGGAGTTGAAACATCTGGTCCTTGCAGCACAGGTCTTATAGCTTATGCTAGGCCTTCCCTTTTGGGTATTTGATTGTCGATTTATTTATTTTGTTATACCATGATACATTACTAAAATAGAAGTAAAAATCATTGTAGTTATTTTTTGGTTCCTGTCATATCATGGGAATCCCAAACAGCATAGAGTTCCATATTCCATTATACCAGTGCCTTAGTCCTTCAACAAAAGTTTTACATGCAGTATGTGGAGCCCAATTCTCACACTGATCTTCAAGTTTTACTTTAAATGAGCCCACAGACACCTATGTATTGGGATGTAAGAAAATAGTTCACACTTCTAATAATCCACTGATTCCTTCCACTTCCCCTCTCTCCCTTCCTCACCCAACCTTAAAGAGCGCATCCCACATTGTTGTATGCTAAGTTATGTCTTATGTTTTCACAAAGATACATTGTAACAACAGTTAATATAACTTGTTTCATTTATCAATTGGTACTTCTCCTTTACTTTGGATATTGATATAGGACTGTATCAAACTAGAATTAAAAGGATTTTTTATTTTTTTATTTAGCACAGCGTCTTACTACCCATTCAGGTTATATGCTTAAATACTAATTATGCTAATGGATTAGGAATTGGTAAGGTTGAATTTAGAGGAAGTGAACCTGCATTTGCGTGGAGGGGGAGTGGAAAACCATTTAGGGAAAACCACCCCCAGTTCACTCGACCAAGATTCGAACCTCAATCTCCCCATCCTTGGCAGTCTAGCTCACACGACTAGTGCTTTAGCCAACTATGCCACCAAGGAGAGTAAAAGGAATTAATATTAACTATAATAGTATGTGCATGCCAAGCAGAGCTCTAATTTCACTTCACCCCAATCTTCGCAAACAACACATGGAACAAACTGTGCGTGCGTCTGAACAAATGGCTCACTACAATTTTTAACTTGGCTAGACTAAATCAGCCTGTTCAGAGCATTTGTACTTTGTTACTCAATTTGTTTTTATTTTAAACGTTATTAAAATATTAATTCTACCTTAAAATATTTATTAAAACCAAAAAAAATTATCCTTGACAGCAGTAGCAATGATAGTGATGACAGTTCAGCAACGGCAAAGCTACACTTCTAGCCAGTAATAAATCTGGGTCGTTTAGCGCAAATTCTATCAATCAGAAGAGACAAAGACTGAGAGAATTTTGGGGTACTTCGAAAAAATATTTATTAGCTTACTAGTTTATTAGCTTGTCGGCAACAAGCTAAATAAACTTGTTTAGTAAATATGCAACTTACAAGGCGTGTTCGGAAAGTTAAGTATTGTTTACAAATATGGCCGTGAGAGTGGTTGGGCTACCGCTATGCGCATGCAAGCTTAGCTCTCATACATTAACTTTCCTCAGACACCATTACAGGAGAAGCAGTGTTTGTTTACTTTTTGTTTTGAATGTTTAAAATGTTAAAGACAATTTAAGGACCCACCGACTGAAATCGTCTTTAATCGGTTTTTTGAATGCAAGAAATGTGAAACCAGCCGGAATTCTTCGGCAACTTAGTGAAGTTTATAATGGAAATGCAATGAGTGATGGAATAGTGAGGAAATGGGTCAAACATTTCAACAAAGGATGTGAAAATGTGCATGATAAGGCACAGATATGGCGGCCATCTGTCATTAATGGTTTAATGCAGAAAATCAACAAAAAGATTTGTTAGAACATATAGTTTATGATTTCGTCATTTTATTATGAATTACCACAAATTTCAAGAACGGTTCTATATGAAATTGTGACAGATTGTTTAAATCTTCAGAAACTATGCTCATGCTGGGTGCCAAAAATGCTCTGAGGCGCACAAAAATAGGCAACTTTGCTGTATTTTGAAAAAGCAGAAATTCAAGCAATGTCAACCCAGATGATCATGTGCACCATTTTTGAAACATAAAAGGAGTTTTTATTGTTGATTTTATGCCACGGGGCACAGCAATAAATGATGCAGCCTATTGTAAGACCCTGAAGAAATTGTGTTGCGCAATCCAAAACAAAAGGAAAGGTATGATATGCTCAGTCGCGCTATTATGTTACTTCACAATAATGCTCAACCAGATACTGCTGGTCCAACCCAATTGCTCATCATGTCATTTGGCTGAGTACAAATGAATCATCCCACCTACAGCCTAAACTTCGCTAAGTGACTTTCACCTGTTCCTGCATTTGAAGCGGTTCCTTGCCGGTCAGCGCCACAACGGTGATGACGACATCAAAAGAGCTGTGCAACATTGATTGTCTTCACAAGTAGCTACATTTTATTAAAAGGGTATTCAGAAATTGG